>QPKB01000008.1:27708806-27901975 GCA_003546025.1 Camphora micrantha | reverse complement strand
CCCCGTCTGA
This sequence comes from Camphora micrantha, assembly GCA_003546025.1. NCBI lineage: Eukaryota > Viridiplantae > Streptophyta > Magnoliopsida > Laurales > Lauraceae > Camphora > Camphora micrantha. The sequence goes on along the minus strand of QPKB01000008.1, from coordinate 27,901,965 downwards.
ACAGGGGCTCAAACAATTTCTGCGAGCCCTAAGTCAGAAAGGAAAAGAAAACCAAAATTTCTCAAATTTGGATCCAAAAGAGAGAAGATTTTTTTTTGAAAATCTGACAAGTTTGAAATCAGATTTTTTTTTTCGAACCATCAAAAGAGAGCAAACGGTCCATTTCCCAATCTGAAAACGTGCTCAAACATTTCTGCGGGCACTGAGTCCAAAAGGGAGGAGATCGAGATTTCTCAGATCTGAATTCAAAGAACAAGAGAAGATTTTTTTTTTCGAGAAGGAGAAAGATTGGAAATAGACTTAAAGAAAGAAATTTCCAAAACAAAAAAAAAAAAATCCCATCTCATGTTTTTTTTTTTGCGAGATTCAACATTGGCCGCCAACTAGAAAGGTTCCAAAGAATCTAAGTTCATGTTCTCAAATGAACGGCTCCCACCGGGTGTGCCAGCTTGATGGACCCGATTTCTTTCCTCTCTCCCGCTGCCTCCGTCCCGGGTCTTTCGGGGTACGGCGGAGGGGAGGAGAAGAAAAAGATAAAGGGTATCAACATCTTTTTTTTTTTTGTACGGATATGCCAATTTCACTTTTCTACTTGGAATTTAGAAACGGTGATCCGAAGATCCACCTTCACAAGTAGAAAGGGGAAATGAAACTTTTTCTAGTTTCTATTGCACACATATTTTAAGAAAAGAGACAAAGGTTTTTTTTGAATGCCGTGAAAGGCGATTTCATTTGTTGCCGTGAAAGGCGATTTTGCCGTAAAAGGCGATTTACAAGTCTTATCCGTTATGAAAGACAAGAATTGTGATTTTTGTCTCTAAAAGAAAACTAAAGTACAATAGAAATCAAGAAAAGGAATCTGACTTCTCATTCGATTGTGGGGACACGTTCAGATCGACGGTCGCGAGTCATGTATGGGCTCCTCCATCGTCCATGCAGATGAGAACATGATGCTTGGATTCTTGGCTCGGCTTTCTAATCTCAGATTTTTCAAGGACAAAGACCAAGAGAAGGTCTTGTATCCGATAAAAAGCTAAGTAAACGGGCTGAAAAGCCACGTTTTAGCCATGTTGGTAGAAGAAGGGAGGTCCTTGGGGGGGTGGCCCCCCAAGGGTGCTTCAATCACCTTTTGGTGGTCTTTGCAGCAGGGTTGAAGGGCTTTTGGATTTTTTTGTCTTCTTCTGGGGGAGAGCGAGAGCTAGATCCGGGTTAGAGATTTTTCTTTTTTTTTTTTTTCGTTCCCTTTGGAATACCCTCCTATTTATAGGCCTTTGGTAGCCATTTAGGAGGGTTTATGAGCATTGAATGTATTAATGCTCATAATGGGAGGAGTTACAAGTTTTTAAATTACTTGTTTTGTAACTCCTTTTTCCTTGAATTTGATTGGCCGATGGAGAATAATGAGCCTTTAATTGCCTTCAATCCCCATCATGGAAGGAGTTTCATGGCTTTAATGCCATAAATCCTCTGACTTGTAACTCCCATTTGCTTGCTTTTGATTGGGCCGTCCAAAATAATGAGTTAATGATCGCATTAACTTGTCATAAAGCGGGTCATTTAACCTCATTAATTGGTCGCCAAGTCGCTCGAAGAGTCGCGGGCCGCGCCGCGTCTTTTGGAATTCTTCTTGCGATGACCGCCGGTGGATCCACATGTTGTTTGATGTCGGATGGCGATGCAATTTCAGACATTAATTAATGTCAACATGTCGGCAACATCTGTCCTGTCGATTTCACGATCGGGCGGGCAGAAAGTGTGCTTTCTTTGTCGGCCGTTTGGCGATTTCGAGGCATCTAATGATCATCCAATGATTTCGGCGGCGAATCCGTGATGTTGACGAAGATCGACGGATTTCATGCACGAAAAATCAGATTTTAGAAAAATCACAGGGGCCAATCAACTCGAAACGCGAAAAGGACCCGAAAAAGGGTCTTCCGGCGAATTTTTGGGTCGCCGGAATTTCCATGGTCGCAGGCGACCATGCACCCATGGTCGCCGGCGACCATGGGCCGGCGACCCTAGGCCATGGTCGCCGGCGACCATGGGCCTTGGGCCCATTTTTTGGCCGCCTTTCGGTTGCAGTTTCTTCGCCGTTTTTCGATCTTTTTTCATTCTTTTTTCTTCTGATTTTTTCCTGACATTTCCCCTCATTTATTGGCCTGATTCTCTTGAAGAAAACCCGACGAGAAGCCGTGCAAATCGGAGCACAAAGTTTCCTATTTTTCTGGAAAGCCGAAGACTTTGTTGTGCGGTTTTGCCAATTTTTTGTCAAGCATTGAAACTAGGCCAAACGATGTCGGAATGACCTGAAATTCGACGTTGAGCTTCTTGAGCAGTAGATAGGACCAACCATAGGCTTTGGTTTGAGTTTTGAAGCCGTTCGGGGTCCCGCAAATGCTTGCCTTAATTTCGCCATGAGAGAAATGCCGAGCTTTGACTTTTGGTCAACCGATGTCCGATTGACCTGAAATTTGACAGGGAGCCTCCTGAGTGGTAAGTAAGACCAACCATGGGCTTTGGTTTGAGTTTTAAAGCCTTTTGGGGTCCTGCAAACGCTCGCCTTGATTTCACCTCGAGGAAAATGCCGAGCTTTGAAACTAGGCCAAACGATGTCCGTTTGACCTAAAACTTGACAGGGGACCTATTGGAGTCATTTTGAGATGATCCATTAGCTCCAATTTGGATGCCATGATTCCGGGGTGCTCCGTTGCCGATAGGCCTGTTTTTGCTTCCCGAGAGTTGATGAAGGGTCAAACGTCGTCCGTTTGACTTGAAATTTGGCAGGGGGCCTTTTGGAGGTATTTTGAGACCATCCATAGGCTCTGATCGAAGTTTTGAAGTCTTCGACACTGTCACTGCCGGGAGCTCCTGCCTGGCTGTCGGAGGAGTGAAGTTAGGCCAAATGATGTCGAAATGGCCCGAAACTTCATGTGTACCCTTCTTTTGGCTGCTTTGAAGGATTTTGTAGTTTTTGTTTGATTCTGACAAGATCTGGTGCTTGAAGTGGCGCCTTCCTATTTATGGCAGGATGTGGCTCCATGTAGCTTTTGGTGCTGAAGGGACATAGTGACATTTTTGGTGTCAACAACCAATGCGGTTTTTCTAGAGGAAGATTATATGATTGACCGGAAATCTTTAGAAAATGTTATTTTGGAAGAAATTCAAGAGCGATTAAATCCAAATCCAAGTATGATTGAACTTGAAGAGGATCCCCCCATACTTGATCCAGTAGTTACACCAGTGCCCCGTCGTAGTGAGAGAATTGTCAAACCCCCTGACAGGTTCTCATTTTTGGGAGAGTCTTACGAGGCGATTCAGGAAGAACCGGAACAAGATCCCTGTAACTATGATGAAGCAATCAATGACATAGATTTGGGACGTTGGCAAGAAGCTATGAAAGCTGAGATGGAGTCTATGTACTCCAATCAGGTCTAGACACTTGTGGACTTGTTTGCCGATATTAAACCTATTGGGTGCAAGTGGGTCTACAAAAGAAAAATAGGACCAGATGGAAGAGTGGAGACCTATTAGGCTTGTTGCAAAAGGGTATACTCAGAAAGAGGGTATCGATTATGAGGAAACCTTCTCGCCGGTAGCCATGCTTAAGTCCATCCGGATACTCTTATCCATTGCGGCTCGTCTTGATTACGAGATTTGGCAAATGGATGTCAAGACGACGTTTCTCAATGGCCATCATGAGGAAGACATTTATATGATGCAGCCAGACATTTTTGTAGCAAAAACCAAGAGCAAATAGTTTGTAACCTGCAGAAGTCCATTTATATACTAAAGTAGGCATCCCGAAACTGGAACATCCGTTTTGACCAGGCAATCAAGTCATTTGGTTTTTGTCAAAATCTGGATGAGTCATGTGTGTATATGAAAAGTGAAGGAGATATGGTAGTTTTTCTGGTTTTATATGTCGATGACATCCTTTTCCTTGGGAGAGACATAAGAATGTCGTTAATAGTAAAAGTTTGGTTGGTAAAGACTTTTGATATGAAGGACTTGGAAGAAGCTAGCTACATCCTGGGGATCAAACTCCATCGAGACAGGAAAAATAGGATGATTGGCTTATCTCAAGGTGCGTACATAGATAAGGTACTTGTACGGTTTGCTATGAAATACTCCAAGAATGGTATCATACCTTTCAAGCATGGAGTGCACCTTTCTAAGTATCAGTGTCCCAAGACACCTGAAGAAAAGGAACAGGTGAGGGCGATACTACACGCTTCGGCTGTTGGTAGCCTCATGTATGCTATGCTTTGTACTACACTGGACATCTGTCACGCAGTGAGCTTAGTAAGCAGATATCAGTCTAACCCAGGTGCTGACCATTGGACTGTTGTGAAATGTATTCTCAAATACTTGAGAAGGACTAGAGATTACATGTTGATTTATGGCAGCGATGAGCTGAATCCAGTCGGTTACATGGATTTTGACTTCATGTCAGATAACGATTCCAGGAAATCAACCTCTTGTTATGTGTTTATGCTTGGTGGAGGAGCTGTCAGCTGGATGAGTATTAAACAAGACTGTATTGCTGACTCCACCTCGGAGGCTGAATATATAGCAGCTTATGAAGCAGCTAAGGAAGCAGTATGACTCAAAAGATTTCTTATGGAACTTGGAGTGGTACCCTTGGCGCGACAGCTGCTCACAATTTACTGTGATAGCAGCGGGGCAGTCGCTCTGTCCAAGGAACCCAGGAGCCATAAAAGCCAAAAGCACGTACAGAGGAAGTATCATTTGGTCAGAGAGATTGTGCAGAGAGGTGACATTTCCATCACCAAGATAGTATCTGCGGACAATCTCGCATATCCCTTTACTAAGCCATTGACCACCAAAGCCTTTGAGCAACATGTAGACGGGATGGGCATGAGATGCAACCCTGATTGGCATTGAGCCCAAATGGGAGATTGTTAGATTATATGGTCTCAATCCAGTAGATGATGTGATAAATTGATTTATTTATCAATATAATCATGCTTTCTATTCATGAGATGAATGGTGTTTTATTACTTCTTGCACATAACCAATACATATGACATGATAGTTAATGAGATGAACCGGGGCCCACGAGTATACTAGATGTGATACATGTGTGTGGATGAGATCCACATGCGGGAGACATGTGTCAGAAATCTTATGCTTAAATTGATTTACAACCGGTAATGAGATTCGGCATCTCATCTGATAAGGTTGTAGTATTATGATCACTATAAGATAGTGTGATCTGTCTCGATCATCGGAGTGTAAGACTCTAGATCATTTTACTGGTACATTGGATATATTGAAGGACCATGATAAGCACATTATGAAACATTGTCTATACTTTAAAGTCTGCTCCCTAGCAATATGCTTTTAATCCTGAGACATTAATGAACTCAAGTTTCTATCTATTCATTTACTTTGAATCACCGATGAGTGAGGTCAACTGTAGGTCAATACCTAGGTGTCTTTGGTACGTAGTAGTAGGACTGTGAGAACATTCAATGGTCAAGATGAAATCTATCTTTATTATCCACTTGTGCCAATTAATGGATTTATCATTAATAAGTGCGCAGCCATCTCAATTAAGAGTTAATTGGATAGTACTAATGATCACTGTGATTAATTAGGTCTCAAGGATAATAAGATGTGGATCTAAATTGGTGGGACATGTTTAATCCAATTGATCCATGGTTATTGATAGATGGGCCTACCTGTGGTGATGGGGAAGTTCATGGTCTTGTAATTTATTTCTAAGACTATAGTGCAATTGCATTTACATAGTGGAGTTATTTACAATTAACTATGGGCCTGGATTGCACATGAGATGTTGGGTTACGGTATCCTAGTTTGAGCCAGCTTTTTATGGAATCCCTAGTGGTCCCACGCTAGCCCAAGATTTTCGATCATTACTAATTCTACTTGAACTCAAAAAGGAAAGGAAGTAGAAAGTTACTATATCTATTGGAAGTGAGACTTTTAATAGTGGTAATAGTAAGAAGAGAATCTTACTAATTAATATGGAAGTGAGACTTCTAAATAATTATTCGTAAGCTAGAGGAGGTTGCCAAAAAGCTATATATATAGGAGAGAAACCCCTTAGACGTCCCATACTCTATATCCACATAGGGATTTATGCCCAAGGCTTCTTGTGCAAGAGTTGCACATCTCTTTTTCTCTTCTCTCTTATAGTTTCTCTTCTGGATTTTCCTTAGAGCTTCTAGTTGGTTTTCTCTTAAAGATCTCACCATTCTTCTTGAGAAAAGAGATCTGAAGAGGGTCATAGCATGAAGACAACAAGGTCTTGGAAATCCTAATTCGCTACAAGAAGAGTTCTTATTCATGCTAATTGTCTTCTTCTCCATTAGAGCACTACCAAGCTTCAAAGGTATAATCTACTTCCTTGCTTATTGTGGATTTACTATGGTTGCATGGTGATGCTACATACTATCTTGGAGATAGTGTTTTACTGATCTTGATCATGAGTTTGAGGTTCTTGGATCCTGGATTGGGTTTTGTAGCCTTATGAATAACTGATGTCTGCATTAAGTAGATCAAAAGGTTTTGAAACCTATTCATGAGGCCCACTTGCTTCCAACAGGTGGATTGTCCATAGGCATGTAGGTGTGTGATGGACTTGAGGATGCACATGATTAGAGTTTTGAGTGGCCGGCGACATTACTATAGCACTAAGGTATAAATTACCGGTCACCGAACTCTAAGCATGTGCAAGGCCAAATCTCACTGCCCCAACATGTCAATGGCAGTCTGAATACTAGGATATCACTCGTAATGGTTCCTTGATTGTTATATTGATTTAATTTGTCTAAATTTCTAGTATAAGTCATTTTTGTACACGGTGTACATTAACCTTTCTCGCGTGGTTTCTTCGTACACTTTCGTACCCCAACCTTCACTTTGCACACATGACTTGTCACGTGCACATGGGGCTTAAGCGAGCATTCGTTGCCCTGGTTGCCCCTACACTTAGGGTCCATGACACAGTGATTTGGGATTGTGTAGCGTGCATTCCTTTGCTAAGCTCTTTCCCCATCACCCGAATTCGCCTTGCCCTTCTCTTACCCATTCAGGTTAAGTCATTCCCTGCAGGAATGCTGCCCGATTTTTCAGAAATTCATGATCATGCCCAGTTTTACTATTTTTCATCATATTTCTCCCCAGTTTGCAGTATTATGTCAATCTTACTCCGTGTATGTCTCATATGCTATTTCTGGGTCCTTTGAGGGTACTGTTTGAGCATATATTATGCCAAGTATGAATTTCCTTGTCCGTATACCGCCCCTTAGCCCGTGACTTTTCCAAGTACACCTAGTATGTCTGATTTGTGACCCGAGTCGGCACCACTAAGCTTGGGCACCCTTTTCGGTCTGAGGGGTCCGTAAATTTATTGTAACCAGCTGCAGTTTGGGATTTTTTTCCATTGAGATGCTTGATACGAGATGTTCTCTGGTGCATGCCATGGCCAGTATGTATGTATGTATGCGCCAGCTATAAAGCCTCCTTGTGAGGTATGACTTACTATAATTATAAGCATATTCCATGTATGTTTGCTCTCGTCTACCATGTGTATTGGCAAGAGGATAGCTTTGTGTGATTGCCACTTTGCCAAGTATGTACGATATTATTCCGATTTATGCCATGTAAGTTGGGCTACTGTTTCCACCCCATTACTAGTGTTCATTCTACATCGGGTAAGTTGGGCTATTGCTTTCGCCCCATTATTGGCGTTCCTTTTTGGTTGAGTAAGTTTACAGAGTTTAGCTATGCATATGTGACAGTGGTACTGTCATTAATGTTTCCATATTATGTCACCTTGATTGTATGCTCATGCATGATCATGCCTAGTTGTACCACTTACTTGAAACCATCCTATTCTATATATTGTCTTTATTTTGATTACGGAAAACATGTTAAATTCATTTTAAACACCTGCCGGGTCGTCGTGCCTGACCCTTGCTAACCTTGGCGCTGTAGGTTTTACCCTGTCTTTTTTGGTGGGAATTCTTATGGAGGTAGCGTGGAGTCGCATTTTTAGGTAGGTCCTGTGGATGGTGCCATCTAGACATCTAGTCTGGCATGAATGTCCATAGCAATTGGGGGTATCGCATGTTTAAGTTTATATTCTGTCATGCCGGCCTTTGTTGGCCTTTCTTTTTATGGGTTATAATTAATGCACCTTCTATATTGCAGCCTTAACATGTGGGCAATGTATATCCTGGTTTTCGTTTTGCTCTGTATTGAACAGTTTATGATTTTTCTAGTCTGATGATTTGTGATATTATCGTAAGTATGTAATAAGTGATGGGTTGCAACACTGAATCCGAGGGCCACGGAATTCGAATCGCAAGGCCACATTAGATTCCGCGAAATGTTTTCGTTTGAAAAAAAAGGGAGTTCTATTTCTCATACACGCGGATCATGAGTTAAAAATATACTAATAATCCCATTGAACTCCCTAATCAAATGCCCCAGGATGGGGTGTCACACCTATGGTCTTAGATTTTCAAATCATCTTAGGTATTTTAGGTTCATGTTTTAAAAACACCTTTTGATTGATTTAAACATGAATCTAAGCATGATTCCATGGCTCAGGGATCCCATAGAAGAAAGATCTTGAAAGTAGCAATTTTGAGAAAATGACCAGGCTAGGCAAATGTACCCGATCACTGGCTCCTTACCCGGGTTGACTGGCCAAACTAGCCAGTTAGAAAGTTTTTTCTGTTGAAATTCAAATGGTCAATTTTCTTACCATTGTGATGCTGGTCGACCAGGGATGTGGGGGTCGACTGGGGACTATTTGTTGGGCATTTTTTGCTATAAATACAAGCTCATTCTAAGGCCAAAACTGAGGAACCAAGGAGGGATCCTTGTGGTGCTTTGAGGCCAAACAAAGGGGAATGAGTGGAAAATGGCTAGAGGGTCAAAGGGAAACCAAAAGCTTGAATTACATAAGTAAAACTTTTCATGATAGCTTTGTTTTCCTCATTATATGTTTTCATGCTTTTGCTTAAATTATTGGTAAATCTATTGTAGCATGATTACTCTGAATTGTTGTATCTTTAACATGAATATGAATTGATTTTTTTTTATGCATCACCTTGATTCACACCAAGTTGGACTCAAATTGGCATATCTAAGTGAATCATGTTTTGGAATCACCTTTGAAATTACATGTAACATGATTCATATACTTGGTTGAGTCTTTAATTGTTGATTTCCATCAGAAGAAAATTACTTTCAATATGTCTTATGTTTTGGATTCAACAACATTTACAAATCACATGTATTTGGTTTTAAAGTTTCACACAACCTGCTTAGCATTGATAGGCATATCATTTTCAAGTTGGTTTTTAAATTACATATGATTTATATTTTCACTTTAATCAAATATATTTTTGTGATTTGCACTTTTAAATGCCTTAGGCATACTCGAGCTTACACTTTTAAATTTGATTGAAGATCACATGCATCACATGTTTTGGTTTTGAAAATTCACAACTTGCTTGGGCTAGATATGTATATCTTTTACAAGTTGTTTTTAACATGTGATTAACATCGTGCCTCAATAAAAAATATTTTTATGAGCTAAAACTTTGAAAAGCCTTTGGAATACATTTATGAGCTTTCATTTTAAAAAATGATTGAGGACATCATGCATATCCATTAAGCATTCATCTTTGCATTCATAGAGTGTATGTGTGTGTTGCAATTTATTTTCATATCCGCCTATTGTAGAGGCATTGTATTGAGCTTAATTTGTATATTTATCAAGTATCCTCTAGACACTACTTAGAGAGATAACCAACCCTTTGGTTGAATAGGTTAGTGCTTAGCCGTAGAAAAGCATGAGTGATATGTAGAAGCTATTGGTAAGCCTATTGAAAAGAATATTTGGTAAGCCCGTAAAGGTTATTATTAGCCTATTAAAAAGCATAGATAGTGAAAATCCAGTGGAGTGTAGGATTACAAACTGGTAGTGAATGTTGGCATTGAGGCCGAACCATTATACATCGTTGTGTTGGTAGATGCTTTATGGTGATTATCTTTATTGGCATCCGCACTTTAGTTTCTTAATCACCTCTTGTGACTAATTAAGTTAATGAAGTTAAAATTTATCATAATTGGTCACTAAGCTCAAGCTCACCCTATTCACCCCCCTCCCTCTAGGGTTTGGATCCCAGACTTTCAGTGGGGTTTAGATTCTCAGTTGGAGCCAGATTCTAAGGAATCCATAATGGTCCCTATGCTAGCCCTAAGAAGAGAATATTACTAATCCAATTGGAACTCCTATGGAAGGGGGGAGTAGGACATATACTAATAATGGAAGTAAGACTTCTAATTTTGATCCAAGATGAGGTGTGCGGCATTGTACGCCTAAGGCTTGGCTGTCCACATCTATCTCCCTCTGTTTCCTCCTCTTCTCTCCTCTGGTTTCCTTCTAGAGTGCCTAGGGTTTCTTTTTATTTGAGATCACACCATTCTCTTTTAAGAAGTTCTCTAACAAGAGGGTAATAGCGTGGAAGAACACAAAGGCTAAGGAGATCAAATATGCGAAAATGGTTTCGTAGAGAGCAAGTAATCTAGTTCTCGATTTGAGTGCAATTGAGCTCCTAAGGTATAGATCATGAACTTATTTGTTTAGTAGATCTTCTTATTCATGTTTGCTTATTTTCTTGATCTGTCTTTTTTGGATAGATCTTTGATCTTAATACATGAGATTAGGGTTATGGATCTTGGGATTAGGTTCTTTGCCTTTTGGGTTTTTGGTCATTGTGTAAAGTGGGTCAAAAGTTTTTTGAAAACTCATGCAGAAGGCCCAACTACTTCCAACAATTTGTATAAGAGCGATCCCTAGATTCTCATTGCGTTTGGTTAGTTTTCTAAATCCAATCTCTACTGAGATGTGGAGTGGATAGATCTAGGTTATCTAGTATTAGTTTTTTGATGATTTACTACATATTAATAGTGTATCTGGTCTTTCGTTTAGAACAGTTTGGGACACAATCGCTATTTTCTGCAAATTTGCGAGTTAGGTGCTAGAGCGGACCCTGTCTTTGCCAGTTGGGAGCTCGTGCGGGCTCCACTCCGCTCGAGCGGTCCTAGTCTCTGTGAGTTCTCGCTCAAGCGGATTCCACCCCGCTCGAGCACATAGTGCACAGATGGGTAAATCGGATTTTCTGTCATAAGATGACACATGGGGTGGATCCTAGCCCTAGTCCTTGCTGTGCTTTTGTTGTATGTGATACTAACCTTGAGGTTGCTGTCCTTCCATGTGGCCCCACCAATTTCCATTTTGTCAATTTATTGGTTATTTTGGGCAGCTTGTAAAGGGCGTCATGGTTTCCTTGGTTTCCCTTAAAAAGGTAAAGCATGATGGTTTCCCTAAGCTCCTTTTAGTTTCCAGGAATAGATTGCCATGTAAATCTCAATGTCAAGATATTGGAATTTATGTAATTTTCAGTTTTATTACTTTGTAAATCCCGTGGGCTTCAAAGACAAGATAGACGGTGATGATGGACTCTTAACCAAAGAGTTTGGCGATGACCAAACAGTTTGGAGATGCTCAAAGAGTTTGAGGAATCCCAAAGCCTTTGGAAACCTGAGAAGTCCAAGAAATCCTTTCCATTTTGGGCCATGTAGGAGAGAGGACTTGCTTTATTTAGATTATCTATGTTTGCATGGTTGCTTGCTTTTATGGCATGTTTTATTTATTTTCAAAATCTGATCCAAACACAACAGCTATAATAATTGGTCAAATCAATTTAATGTTTTGAAAAAGGGTTCTAAATAAGGAATTAGCATTGGTGGACCCATGAGATGGACTCGCTGGAAATACTAATCTTATTGACCGAACTCTCGATAACTTTAAGTTTGACTTGGATCCAATTATTATTTATATCATAAGATGATTTGATGTTTATATCATGTGGGCCCTTAGACCTAAAAGAAAATCCTCAATTTTAAAATATTAAGTGGGAGTGGGGCATTTAAAATTAAAAATCCCCATGATTTTCCACCGTAGGTCCATAGTAAGGGCGGGGCATCTACACTCCCAAAGGAGGCATGTCCTAAGGGACCAAGATTCCGATGCCTTCTGATTGGTTAGAGGATTCCACAAATTTGGTAGAATGCTAAACCCTTATGTCATTTAAATTTGTTAATTGAATGTATGGTTGTGTGCAACGGTTTTTCAAGCGTTTATTCATTTACCTTCAATCCCCTAGTGACCATCCTAAACCAAAACAAATTGGTAGGATCCAATTATGTGGACTGGAAAAGAAACCTGGATATTATCCTGATTGCTTTAGGTTATAAGTTTGTCCTTACCATATAATGCCCTCAGGAACTTGGGCCGGATGCATCCCAAGATCAAAAGGATCTTTATACCAAAAGGCTGAAAGATGACGAGATGGCTCGATGTTACATGATGGCATCTTTGTCAAGTGTTTTACAACACTAACTACATGAATCTTTTAAGATTGCATCTGAGATTATCTATAACTTAAAGGAGATGTTTGGGGACGAAGGCAAGCCTAGTAGACAGGCAGCCTTGAAAACTGTAATGAGCACTAAGATAGCTGAAGGGATCCCAATTCAGGAACACGTTCTGAAAATGATGGATTCATTGAACGAGTTGGAGGTCCTGGGCACTGAGATTGATGCAGGATCTCAGGTTGATATTATCTTTGAGTCGCTGCCATACTCATTTAACAATTTCAAGATCAACTACAATATGAACAAAAAGAGTTTGAATTTAGTTGAGCTTTCTAGCTAGCCAGCTAGTGACAATGGAGGGTATAATCAAGAAACAACCAAGTGCCAATATGATAGAAAAGTCATATGTCAGGTCCAAACTGAAAGGCAAGGGCCGAAAGGGCAAAAAAAATATCTATCTCCAGAGGCCAAAGGGTAGATACTGGTCCTAGTGGTGGTGTGGCCAAGGCTAATAAGGGCTCAGGTGCTAACCTAAGAGAAAGTGTTTCCATTGTAGTATGGTGGGACACCTGGAAGCAGAACTGTCCTGATTATCTGTCAAGGAAGAAGACCACATGTATGATTGAGTCACTTGTATCTGAAGTTAGTTTTGCAACTAGTACTTTAGAATCCTGGTGTGTTGACTCAGTGTAACTAATCACATTTGTAATTCGTTACAGGGGTTTCGGGAAACCAAGAGGCTTAGTGGTGGCGAGATCATTGTCAACCTGGATCGGATGCTAAGGTAGAGGCGGTGTCAGTGGGAGTAGTTACATTATGTTTTTCCAATTCTAACCTGATTTTGTTAGGTATTTTATATGTACCGTCTTTAGGGCGGAATCTAATTTCAGTTTCAAGTTTAGTGAATAATAGTTATTCTGTTGAATTTGGCACTAAAGTAGTCATAAAGAGGAATGACATTTTTGTGTATTCTGGCAAGGTAATCAATAGCTTATATTTGTTAACTCTCACGATGTATGAGATACTTGACACCGAAATAATTAATAGGAGAAATAAACCATCATTAAAGAGGAATTCACCTTCGTCTAATCCAATGAAACTTTAGCATCTGAGGCTAGGTCACATAAATCTTGATAGAATTGACAAGCTAGTGAAAGATGGTATCTTGGATTCATTGGTGGTAGAACCAATGCCAGTCTGCCAGTCTTGTCTGGAAGGAAAAATGATGAAAAGACCCCTTTCATCCAAGGACAACATGGCCAAAGATTTTTTGAGTACTCATGAATGTAAGAGCAAGAGGTGGTTAAGAGTACTTCATCACTTTCATAGATGATTACTCCAGATATGGATACATATATTTGATGCATCGTAAGACCGAGGCTCTTGAAAAGTTTTAAGAGTTTCAGGCGGAAGCAGGAAATAAATTAAGTAAAATTATTAGGACTCTTCGATCACATCAAGGGGGAGAATGTCTCTTTGTTGATTTTTTGGGATACTTATTAGAAAATGAATTCTATTCTAGTTGTCTTCTCTTGGAATACCTCAATAGAATGGAGTAGTAGAAAGAAGGAACCAGACTCTTTTATATATGATTAGGTCTTTATTCAGTTTCTTTGGATTACCTATATTATTTTGGGGGCATGCTTTGGATACTGCAACGTACACACTAAACCTAGTGACATCCAAGTCTGTACCTAAGACTCCCCAGGAGTTGTGTTCTGGGCGAAAGCTTAGTTTACAACATATATACATTTGGGGTTGTCTGGCACATGTCCAGAATGTAAAGGCGGATAAGTTGGAACCGAAGTCGGTAGTACGCACTTTTGTAGAATATTGTAAAGGAACTAAATGTTGGTTATTCTATAATCCTAGAGAGCAGAAGGTGCTTGTTAGCACTAATGAGGTTCTTCTAGAAGAAGATTAAATGATTGACCAGAAAACTTTAGATTGAGTTGTTCTGGAAGAGATTCAAGAACAATAAATTCCAAATCCATCTAGAACCGAACTTGAGAAGGACCAACCCTTACCTGAGCCTTTAACTACACCGAAGCCTCATCATAGTGGGAGGATTGTTAGGCCACCTAACAAGGTCACGTTGCTAGGAGAATTTTACAAGGCAATCCTGGAAGAACACGATCAGGATCCCTATAACTATGATGAAGCTATAAATGGCAAGGATTCAGAACGTTGGCAAAAAGCTATGAAAGCTGAGATGGAGTCTATGTACTCTAATCAGGTCTGAAAACTTGTGGAGTTACCTGCCAATATTAAACCTACTGGGTGCAAGTGAGTCTACAAAAGGAAAAGAGGACCCGATAGAAGAGTTGAGACCTTTAAGGTCAAGCTTGTTGCGAAAGGGTATACTCAGAAAGATGACATCGATTATGAGGAGACTTTTTCACTAGTAGCCATGCTCAAGTGTATCTAGATACTCCTATCCAATGCGACTCATCTCAACTACGATTTGGCAAATGGATGTCAAGACAACATTTCTTAATGGCCTTTTAAGGAAGACATCTATATGATACAACCATGTGGTTTTGTAAAGAATGACCAAGAGCAAAAGGTTCGCAAGCTGCAGAAATCCATTTATGGACTAAAACAGGTGTCTTGGAGTTGAAACATCCATTTTGATTAGGCAGTCAGATCATTTGGTTTTACACAAAAATCGGACGAGTCATGTGTGTATATGAAGAGTGAAGGAGGTAAGTAGTAATTCTCTCGTATTATATGTCGATGACATCCTTCTCATTGGAAGTGATATAGGGATGTTGTCAACGGCCAAAATTTGGTTGGCAAAAACATTTGATATGAAGGATTTGGGAGGAGCCAGCTACATCTTAGGGATCAAGCTTCATTGAGACCAGAAAAATAAGATGATTGGTTTATCTCAAGTTGCGTATATAGATAAAGTATTGGTATGGTTTGCTATGCAAAACTCTAAGAAGGGTATTACACCTTTTAGGCATGGAGTGCACATTTCCAAAAAGATCAATGTCCCAAGACCACTGAGGAAAATGAGCAGATGAGAGTAGTATTGGTAGCCTCATGTACGTTATGCTTTGTACTAGAAAGAATATCTGTCAGTGAAGCAGCTAAGGAAACAGTATGGCTCAAAAGATTTCTCTTAGAACTTGGAATGGTACCATTAGTGTGACAGCTGCTCACAATCTTCTGTGACGGTAGCGGGGCAGTCGCCCAATCCAAGGAACCAAGAAGCCATCAAATCCAAAAGGACATAGAGAGGAAATATCATCTAGTTAGAGAGATTATGCAGAGAGGTGACATTGCTGTTACCAAAATAGCATCTGCTTATAATATTGCAAATCCCTTTACTAAGCCTTTTACTACCAAAGTCTTTAAGCGATATGTGGATGGGATGGGCGTGCGTTGTAACCCTGACTGGAATTGAGTTTTAGTGGGACATTGTTAGATTATATGTCCTCAATTCAGTGGATTATGAAAATAAATTGATTTACTCTATTAATTTATTTATATTTTCAAGCTTTATTCATGTGATGAATGTATTTTATTCTATGATTGCACATAATAAAAAAAAAATGACATGATGGTTTATGAGATGAACAGGAGCCCACAAGTATTTTAAATGTAATTCATGTGTGTGGATGAGATTCACATACAGGGGATATGGATAACAAATCTTATACTTAAAGTTTTTTCACAACCAGTGATGAGACTTAGCATCTAATCTAAAGAGGTTGTAGCACTGCAGTCACTATGAGATTGTGTAGTTTGTCTCAACCATCAGAGTGTAAGACCCTGGATTGGTGTGTTAGTACATTTAATGTACTGAAAGGACCATTAGTACTACATTATGCAAATCTGCCTTTAATTAAGGGCTGCTTTCATAGTTCTCAAGAAATAGGCTCTTAATCCTAAGAGATTAATGGACTCAAGTTTCTACTTTGCATTTACTTTGAGTTACTAATGAGTGAGGTCAACTGTAGATCAACATCTCGGTATCTTGGGTATGTGATAATGGGATGGGAACATATAATTCTCAAGATGCAATCTATCTTCTAAGAGAGAAATATCCCCTTGTGTCAATTAATAAAATTTATCATTAGTAAGTACGTACACATCTCAATTAAGAGTTAATTGGATGGTACTGATGATTACTGTGATTAATTGGGTCATAAGGATAATAAGATGTGGATCTAACTTGGTTGGACATATTTATTCCAATAGATCTATGGATACAATTGATGGAGGGGCCTACTTGCAGTAATTGAAAAGTTTAGGGTCTTCTTATAAATATTCATAAGACTAAAGTTCAATTGCATTTATATAGTGGAGTTATTTTCAATTAATTATGAGTCTGAAGTTTACATAAGACGTAGGGTCCAGATTTTCAGTTGGAGCCAGATTCTAAGGAATCCCTAGTGGTCCCCATGCTAGCCTTAAGAAGAGAAGGGTATTAATCAAAATTGAATTCTTAAGGAAATGACTAATAATGGAAGTAATACTTCTAATTTTGATCTAAGAGGAGGTGTGCCCAAAACTATAAATAAGAAGGGAGGGCGAATGCCCAAGGCTGGGACGTCCACATCTCCCTCCCTCTATTTTCTCCTCTTCTCTCATCTGGTTTCTTTTTAGCGTGGCTAGGGTTTCTTCTTATTTGAGATCCCACCATTCTCTTTTAAGATGTTCTCTAACAAGAGGGAAATAGTGTAGAAGAACACAAAGGTTAAGGAGATCAAATCTGCGAAAATGGTAAAGATTAAGTAATCTAGTTCTCGATTTGAGCGCAACGGAGCTCCTAAGGTATAGATCTTGGACTTGTTTGTTTAGTAGATCTTCTTATTCGTTTTTGTTTGTTTTCTTGATCTGTCTATTTTGAATAGATCTTAGATCTTAATGCATGAGGTTAGGGTTGTGGGTCTTAGGATTGGGTTCTTTTCCTTTTGGGTGTTTGATCCTTGCATTAGGTGGGTCAAAAGTTTTTGAAAACCCATCAAGAAGGCCCACCTCCTTCCAACACATTACACTTGGTGGGAGCAGAGGGTGAAGACGTTTAACCCTAAAATCGGATATAGTCGGCCATCATTGTGTCTCACATGCCGCCAAACAAATCCGGAACCAATCGTTGATTTGAGAATCAAAATTCAAATGAATTCCATGTACGTATGAAACAAGTTAGGCAAGGTTAGGATATAAGGTTCCACCAAAATCTAGGGTTTGGTCCCATAAAAACTAAGTTAACCATGTTCTGGCGTTTCAAAGGCTTACCGGAAGTCCACATTAGATAAAGTGGTTTTCCAATGGTTTGGACTAGTTTTGTAAGAACTGCCTGGTGATTCTAGGAAAATCCCTAACTTTTGGGGGTCTAATTCATATTAAATGTGATCATTTATCACACTTTGGGGCTAACATATCAAGTTTCTATGGTTCCAAATGGGGTACAAATGGTTAGGGGATGAAGCAAGAAGCTTCCTATATTTGTAATTGTAATCCTTTCTTCTCGCTATGGATATAAATAGCGGCCGTCATGCGATATATCGGCCGTGGCGGGCGATACCGCCACTTTACTGCCGATGTATCGGCCGTCGCAACCGTGGGGGCCGATACGTGGCGGGGGGTTATAAAAAACCCCTTTTGACGTCTTTAGGGTTTTTTAACCCTCTCTTCCCCTCTCTTTCAGTTGTTTCTTCCTCCTTGTGGTCCCAAGTGACTTCCAAGAGGATTTCTTCAAGATTTCTTGCCACCAAATCACCAACATTCAACTATTCAAAGAATTCTAAAGATTCTAAACAAGATTCTTCATCTAGGTATATGGTTTTTTTTTCAACTTTTGAGATTATCACTCTCTAACTACTATGAATCACAACATAATGGCATCATTGTCTTGTTTTATTGTAGATCCATGCTTCCTTTTGATCTTGCACGCATATTTTTTTTTTTATATTGTTATTTTTATTTTCGGATTTATGTTATTAAAAAAAAACCATTATCACTTATGGAAAACTCATGAAACAACTTGAAAATAGCTTCATAATTTTAGATCTATGTTTCCCATAGATCATTCTAACATATATTGCATGTTTTACAATTTTTTTCCTTTTTTTATTTTTCAATTTTTTTATTTTTGTAAAAAAAATTATTTTTAGTAATTGAATGCCAATGAAATGTCTTGGAAAGGGCTCCTAGATTTTAGATCTATGTTTCCCATAGATCATTCCAACATATATTGCTTGTTTTTCAATTATATTTTTTATAGCTTTTTGGATTTTTTTATTGTTGTAAAAAAAATATTTTTAGTTATTGAATGCCAATCAAATTTTCTTGGAAAGGGCTCATAGATTTTAGATTTCCAACATATATTGCTTGTTTTTCAATTTGTTTCCTTTTTTTTTATTTTTGGATTTTTTTATTTTTGTAAAAAAAAAAATATTTTTAGCAATGGAATGTCAATCAAATGTCTTGGAAAGGGCTCCTAGATTTAGATCTATGTTTCCCATAGATCATTCCAACATTTGCTTGTTTTTCAATTTTTTTCTTTTTTTATTTTCGGATTTTTTTATTTTTGTAAAAAAAATATTTTTAGTAATTGAATGCCAATGAAATGTCTTGGAAAGGGCTCCTAGGTTTTAGATCTATGTTTCCCATAGATCATTCCAACATATATTGCTTGTTTTTCGATTTTTTTTTCCTTTTTTTATTTTCGGATTTTTTTATTTTTGTAAAAAAAAAAAATATTTTTAGTAATGGAATGCCAATCAAATGTATTGAAAAATGCTCCTAAATGTTTTGAATATGTTTGGCATAGATCAATCTAACATTTCTTTGTCTTTCCCATTTTTTTTTTTCTGATTTATTTATTTTTGAAGGAAAAAATGCCTTAACTAATTCATTACCCATTATATTGTTTTGAATAAGGCCCCTAAATGTTATATCTATGTTTGGCATAGATCAATCCAACATATATTTTTATTTTCCTAATTTTTTTTATTTTCTTATTTTTGAATTTTTTAAATTTTTGAAAAAAATTGTACTTTAAGTAATGAAATACCAATTAAATGTCAAGAGAATGATTCTTAAGTGTTAGATATATGTTTCCTCTAACATTTTTTTTTGTTTTTTTAATTTTTACCATACTACTTATTCATATTTATAGGTATTCAGCCTTCTATTGTGCATTTGTGTTTGCCAATTGATTTTTAAAAATGCCTCGTGATATTGATCCCACATAAAGCTTTGGTGAGGCAGTTGAGAACAACATGTTGAATATCAAATGCAAGTTTTGTGGGAAAGTGACCAATGGGGGCATTACAAGATTCAAGCACCACTTGGGCCACATTTCTGGTCATGTTGCTGGCTGTACCGAAGTACCAAGAGAAGTCAGGGAACAAATGAAAGCTTTGGTTGGCCAAAACAAAGCTAGAAAAATAAAGATAAAAGAAAAGAGGCAACAAGATATTGATGCTTCCCGTTATGATGTATTTGAGGATGAAGGTTTTGATGATGAAGATGCACAGATGGAGGCTGCACACCGAGAGTCCATCATGAGTCACCAAGAAGAATATGAACGTCGTGCATTTGCTGGAAGCATCAAATATTATGATGCAGGGGGCTCATCTGTTGTGCCAAGCATGGGCAAGGGCATTGTGGGGCCCATGCGTAGAGCATTTAACACTCAGGAATGGGATGTTGATGTAGAAGTTATTTCTACTAGAAGAGCAGTTCCTCCCCCTGTTGATCCTCTAGCACATAGAAAAGAGGGGGCTAAACAACCAAATATATCAAGTGTTATGAAAGGGGTGATGAAGGGTGCAAGAGATAGGTTAGCCAAAGCTATAGCTAAATGGCTAATTCACAAGAACATACCACCTACAACAATAGATTCCCTCTATTTCCAAATAATTCTTGATATTGCCGCCGAAGTTGGCCGGGGAATACAGTCGCCCTCTATTTATGATGTAGGCACTAAATATCTCGAAGAAGAATATAAATAAATAAAAGCATGAGTGGAGAATTTTAGGCCCATGTGGCAATAGAATGAGGTCACCATTATGTGTGATGGGTGGACCAGGGCACACAAACACAATTAATAAACTTTTTGGTACAATCAGTCGCTGGGAGTGTCTTTGTGAAGTTCGTGGATGCATTTGAACATAGACGGACAACTAAATATATATACACTCTTATGGATAAGGTTGTAGAGAGTGTGGGAGAGGAGAATATTATACAGATTGTTACAGATAATGACGTCAATTTCATGGCAGCCGATATTGGAGAAGAAAAGGCCTCATCTGTTTTGGACTCCTTGTGCAGCACACTGTATAGATCTCATTATTTAAGATATTGGAAAAAAGAAGAAAATTGCTGAAGTTATCAAGGCATGTAGAGGCATTACCAGATTTATTTATGATCATTCATGACTTTTGAGCTTGATGAAAAGATTTACAAATAACCATGCCTTGATACGTCCGAAATCAACTATGTTTGCTACCCATTTCATTCCGATGGAGAGCCTTGTAAGGTTTAGAACATAGCTGATTCAGATGTTTGCATCAGAGGAATGACTTTGTTCGAAATGGGGCAATGCAACAAGTGGTCCGGAATTAGAGATCCCTAACTTGATGAGGAACAATAAATTTTGGAAGAAAGTGTCTAATTTATTAAAGGTTTTTAAGCCTTTAGTTAAAGTGTTGCGGCTTGTAGATGGTGATGACAAGCCAACAATGGGATATATATATATATATATGAAGCAATGGATCGGACTAAGCAAGCTATCATGGAAAATGTTAGATATTATGATGAATATATAAAGATTATTGATGCCCGGTGGAACAACCAGCTGTACCATCCATTGCATGTTGCAGATATTCAATAACAATATCACTATTTGATGCTTTTAAAGCAATCTAGCTCTCTTTGATTGATGTTTAATCATTTTGCATTTTAACTTGTTTTCAATGTAGGTTATTTCTTTAATCCCGAATTCTACTGCCCCAATGCCCAACAACACAGTGATGCAATAGATACGGAGTTGATGGTAGGATTAAGGGAAGTGTTGAAGAGATTGTTGGGAGTTGATGATTCAATCGAAGCCATCCAAGAGGTGAGTTAGTGATTGAGACTTGAGATGATATATGTATATCCTTGAGATAGGTCTTAAACATGTATGGTTTATTAATTTATTCCTAATTTTCATGTTATAGATATTTACATACACACAAAGGAGAGGAGACTTTGCTGACCCTCTTGCAATAAGGACGATTGGAAAGATGCCACCTGGTATGAACAAAAGACCCAATCACCCAACTTATTAGACTTTTGTTATTTATCTCTCAATTGATTGGAACTTGGAAGGACTTAAGGAATATCTAATTTTATTTGTTTACATTGAATTTCAGCTGATTGGTGGATGAATTTTTGAGAGGATATTACAATTCTAAGGAAAGCGGCTATTCGCATCTTTAGTCAAGTTACAACTTCATCAAACTGTGAAAGGAATTGGAGCATTTTCTCTTTGATCCACATAAAGTCTAGGAATTGGCTTACCATGCAAAAAATCAACAAGCTTGTATATTGCCATTACAATTTGAAGTTGAGAAATAAAACAAGAGAAAGGAAGGCAATGGAAGATCCGAGCTATTGTTCTATTAGTTTGGGTCACATATTCAGAGAGGACGATCCCTTGCTCCCATGGATAGCCGAGATAGAGGATCCATTGCTAGATTAAGATCCGGGCTTTCCAGAGGAAGTTAGAGATTTGCTTGATGAAGATATGGGCGAGGCAAAGGGTGCCCCACTTGGAGGAGAAGGCTCAAGTGAACAGCCGCAAGGCCCTCAACCACAACCTAAAGGGAAATTACCCTAGTTACAGGTGTTGGAGGACAACAAGCGGCATCTTGGGCTGATTCGTGGAACCCTAGTTACAATGGACAAGGACTCTCATAGTATTTTGACTATTTTCCATATGGTCAACAACAAGGAGAAGAAGAGTCTTTAACTTCAGGGTCCTACTCATATGGTGACTATGGTGAAACGCAATATGGTAGATATCCACCTCCACCTCCTCCAAGTTCCAATGATGCGGGTGCGGCTGCCTTTTTTGGATTTGTGGATCCCAATGCTCATCAATGCCAAATTCAATATGGTGCCAATAGAAATGATAACACTAATGTGGATGAGGATAACCATAGTGCCTTGAATCTTGGTAGACATTCCTTTTGGTGGTGATTAAGGTATTCCTATTTCCTTCACTAAATCTCTACTCTTTGTCATTTCTAAATTGGTGTTGATTATTGAATGTTGATTGTTGATCACTTCATAGTTCATTCACTTGATTGAATTTGAACCTTGAATGTCGAAGTATTGAAATTTGATTGTTCAATGTTCACTAATGAGTATTGAGTATTGACAATTGAGTAATGACCTAACTCTTAAGTCTTCTTAATTCTTATGCCTTTATTTCATTTTGTAGTTTTTTTTTTATGCGCTTTTCATTACTTTTTAAGTTAGCATGACTAAGAAACATGAATACTTGTGAAAAAACTAATCATTACTATTATTTTCTATTTATACAGCGATACAGGACCTCATATATTGAGGGCACCGCTACACCCTCTTTTCTTACTTACTTCTACAAAAGAACCACATTTTCTTTCATTTTACAATTTTCTGGATTTTCTGAAACTTTTTAAGATTTTTTTGCCGATTTTTTCAAATTGCACCGCTACGCCGCTACGTATCCCCGTTACGCTACGTATTGCCCGCTTCGTAGAGGTTTGGAGGCGGGCCGCTACGCCCACCGCTACCGCTATTTTCATCATTGCTTCTCTCGAGTTCACAATAGGGTTTTTTTCTAAGATTGTCTTTTAAGAATCTCCGCATCCTAACAAACTGAGCCAACAAGTACATGGAAGAAAAAACAAAGAAAATGTTGTTTCTAGGGGGTGACCTCTTGACATTCCTTTTGATGTCAATATGGCATTGACAGATGGCACTGCTTTTGATGTCTGTATAGTTTGTGAAATCTATAACCCAATAGATACAAGTCCAACTCATAAAATGGCTGAAAGGGAAGAGAGAAATGACGGTCACCTTCTTCCTTTTCTTTTATGCTCTTTTCAATTTCACTTCCATTTGCACCATTTTCTCGATTATAAAAGGGAAGTTGGAGATTTACTTCTGTGTTAATGGAGATCAACTCTTGATTATAAAAGGGAAGTTAGAGATTGACTTTTGTGTTTGTAAGTGCCTAAATATTACAGACTTAATTAAATGATGTAAGACTCCTTGTAAAGCTTCTTAGGAAGGATTGGATGCCTGGAAACCTGAAAGGGAAGGAAAAACAAAATGTCAAAGTCCCTGGTTGCTATTAGCAAAAGGCACTGCGACGCCTAAGTTAGTGCAATCACTGAACAAAGGGTGAGTGAGGAAGAGGAAGGGAGAATCTGTGTGTAAGTCTAAGCATAAGCGTGTGCGTACCTGTCTTGGATTTACCTCTTGTATATATATAGGCGGAAGTCCCATCAGGCCTTTCCTTAGTGGAGGTAGGTGGAGGTACTGTCCCATCGGACAGTACCTTGATCTGTCAGTGGTGAAATCCCATTGGACCTTACTCTGACATCTTGGAAGGGACGTAACCACAAGGTAATGATAACTGTTTATTTGGCGCATGTCCTTATCCCCTGACACGTTCTGTAATGTGGGACAGCTGTCACTGATTGAGGGTTCGTGCTTGTCACGGTTAGCTGAACTGAGGATGGCACCGGGGCCGAGCACGAATGTAAGATGGACTCCATCTAGCATTGTTGCCGAGATGTGTTGTGCCGAGCTGGTACTGTTATTGAGCTAGAACCTTTACCGAAGTTAGGATGGTCTCGATACTGTGAGAGTATCTTTACTGCCATTGTTGCTGAGATGAGATGAAGTCGATACCCAGTTGGTACTCTTACTGAAACTAGGATGATCTCTGTATTTTGAAAACGTCCCACACAATTGCCCCTAGCTTTTGACCTCTTAGAGTTTCCCTAACTCTTTGAGGTCGGAAGCTAAGTATTATGATGGGAGTGACACTATTGCTAAGATGCATTATGCCTAGCTGGTACCTTTACAGAAGCTAGAACAATCTCACCGAGACCAAGGTATGCCGAACTAGTACCTTTACCAAAGCTGGAATGATCTTGGTATTTGAAGCTTGTATTGTATATTTCTTTTGGCGTCGGCTGCTGGCATTTGATCTCTATCATTATATCTCTTCGCCGCTTCATCTGCCCGAGGTTATTAATGAGATGTCGATGTCGCTTGATCTATCCGAGGTATTAAATGGGCGCAGGAGAAGATGTGCTGGCAGTTCCATGCATCACAGCCTGGTTGGTTATCCAATTGACTTGAAGGGATGCACACAGCACTCAAAGCGACATCTCCCACGCGTGTCTCCGGAATTCGAAAAGTGCACCCTTTCTCCATTATATATATGGGTGCCCACTCTTCCTTTTGTTTACTTTCGACATCCATTAGAAAAGAATCCCTATTGAAGAGAAGTCGTCGGAGCCTAGATCTAGCGAGTCAAAGTCCGGAGTTCTTCGAGTCCTTCTCCTTTGTGAGTTCTCTTCTTCATTTCTACGTCCTTGTTTCTGTTAGGGTTTCCCTTATTTTTCTAGGGTTTCTGCCCCTCTTTCGTCTCCGCCTTCCCGGTTTCTTCAAACTCAAAGATGGGGATTTACAAGCACTGGCTAGATACCTCGGAGGCCTTAGTCCAGTTTAAGGCCATGTATAGGATACCCGACGACGTTCTGATTAGGTTATATGACCTGGAGGACCCTTTTGATGGCCGTACCCTCCGTGACGGCTAGATGCCATTCCCTCTAGTTTCGGTGATCGAAGGTGGGGTTAGATTTCCTCTTCATCCCCTTCTTAAGTCTTGTCTGAAGACATGGCACCTCTGCCCCTGTCAACTGATGCCGAATGGTTTTAAGATCATTATGGGTGTTGCCGAGCTCAACAAGATTCTCAGTATTGACCTTGGTGTCCATGACATCGAGGACGTCTATGACCTCTGCAAATCCAAAGGAGATGATAACAGTATTACCTTCGGTCAAAGGCGAAACGACGACCCTTTGTCCATGACTTGGAGGATTCTAATAGATATGTCGAAGATGACCACTTATTTGTCTAGGGCAATTGGTAATATGGAGCAATCGAGCCAGATGCAGTGAGGAGAGACAGGGTTCCTCGTGGGTCCGGGACCCCTCCCAGTAAATATCTGCTCCTCTTGAGTTATTGTATTCTTTTTCTCGTTTCGCCGAACTTACAATTTCTATTTGTTGTGCAGACGTCCGCGAAAGAAAGTGGGAGGACAACCGAGCTGGGTGGAAGAGAACCGAAACTTGGCATCTGGCAATATACCGATACCAAGGTCATAACAATCGTGCTGCCTGGTCCCTCTTAGGGTACGAGCCGAGATATCATTCTTTTATCAAGAGGAGGGACGACCAGCCTTTAGAAAGGGAGGAGTCGGTGTTGACATTGACCGAGGCTGAAAACCGAGCGGCTTCTGGTGCCGAGGCCTCCACTTTGAACTTCGGCTCAAAGGATACCAACCTTCATCAAGTCGTTGAGTCATACACTTCTTCTAGCTCGGAAGAAAGAGAAGAGAACATGCAGCGACGCCGACCTGCTTTGAAGACTAAAGATCTGGCGGCTAGATTTTTTGAAGGCCAACCCCCCACTTCCTCCATGCCCCTTGTTGCTGATCCTACTCCCGTCTCTGAGGCTTCGACTGCCGTTGGTACCTCCACCCCCATTCATGTTACTTCCTCAAGTACAGAAGTTTGGGAGCGCCCTGCTAAAATCCCAAGGGAAGGGGGTTGACCAGAAAAGAGGCCCAGATCCGAGGGCCCGAGTTCAGGGGCTTGGTAGAGTCCTGTCAATGCTGCAAGGGAGAGAGCTCCGCCAGAGAGGAGGCCAAGGGCTGAGGGCTCAACGGGGCAAGGTTCTGGGCTAGTCTCGGTTTCTTAACCTACCGGTCCGGCCCCGTGGAGGCCGAGCCTTCAGATTGAGCCCGGAAGGCCCCTGAACGTGGAGGACCGGGTGGCCGGCAACCCTGTGGTCATTGCGGCACTTCAATCGACACTTCAGTCTACTATCTCCATGAGTTCTCTCCACAATTTTTGCTAAGTGTTTGATTTCGGTTGTTTCTTTAACGTTTGTGTCCTTTCGTAGAATGTGTAGAAGATCCAGATCGTTATGGTTAGATCTTGCCATAATGCCTCTAGGGTTTCGCAGCTAGAGGCGGAGAAGAAGGAGCTCGCCACAGCATTACAGGTGAGCAATCAGAAGCTGAAGGAGGAAGCCGAGAGGAACACTAGCCTTGCTGCTGAACTGGACATGGCAGTGGCCAACATCTGCAGGCTGAAGGCCGAGACCCAAGAACTGAGGGCGGCGACTGAGGTAAAAGGGAGGAGAGCAGTCGAGCTCGAGGCCGAGATGGCAAAGCAGAAGACCGAACTAGAGGCCGCACTGAAGTGAAAAAACAATCTTGAAGCCTCAGTCCAGGCCGAGACTGAAGCTGCTTTCCAAGACGGGGTGGATGCGGCGACGAAGGACTATGATGCTCAGGTCGAAAAGATAAGCTCATATTTGTTCAAGCTTGGGTACCGGGCTGCTCTGAAAGCAGCAGGGATCTCCGAAGATCACCCAGTATATCAGAACCCACCCAAATTCTAAAGTCCGGAACCTGAGTCGAGTTCTACCCTTTCTTCCTTCGAGGCTCCCCTTGAGACTGTTTTGACTCCTTCTCCTAAAGTTCCTCCTGAGTCTGCTTCGACTGTTCCTCCGTCTGGTGAAGATCCTCCTGCCGAGGTTATTCCTCCTAAAGTCGGGATTGGTGGCGCTGCTGCTTAAAACTGTTTTTGATGTTTTTCTTTTCTCTGTAATGAACACTGAATGAACTTTTGTATTTTCTTGATTCAATGAATTCAATTGCATTTCTCTTTTTTCAATGCTTGCAATCAAACTTTTCTTTGAGAATTACATGTGCTTGATCCCAGTTCCATAACATAGTTATATACATATTTGAGTTCGGTTCAATAACCAGGACTCATTTTACTAGGGTGACTACCGAGTCCTGTGACTTGGAGGTTTTTATGGTTGGTTCCATAACCGAACTGAAGCCACCGAGTTCTGTAATAAGGTATTTGTATAGCTGGTTCTGTAACCGAGCTGAAGCCACCAAGTTCTATAACAAGGTGTTGGCGTATAGTTGGTTCCACAACCGAACTCACTACTCCATCGAGATGACCACCGAGTTCCGTAACTTGGTGCGCCTTAACTATTTAAGGTCTTTCTTCATTCAGCCAGATTTTATGAATCGTCTTGCCATTAAGACCGATCTGCTTTGCTTGTGCTAGCTAGGTCGCCATCCTTTCGTCCAAGTTCGGTAGTCTCCGTATAATTGGCTCGTCACCAATTGGGAGTCACTTCTGGAGATTGGAAGACTATGCCGGTACCTGCCCTTTTGAGGATCCGTCGACGAAGGCCTTTGGTGATAGACCAAGGAACTGTTTCCGAGGTCATTCTCCTTTGGTCTCGGCAACTCCATGGTTATGCCCATTGCCCCCCAGTTCGGTTTCGAGCTGTCTCAGTGCCAAACTAAGGGAAA
Source organism: Camphora micrantha (assembly GCA_003546025.1). Classification (NCBI taxonomy): domain Eukaryota; kingdom Viridiplantae; phylum Streptophyta; class Magnoliopsida; order Laurales; family Lauraceae; genus Camphora; species Camphora micrantha. The sequence goes on along the minus strand of QPKB01000008.1, from coordinate 27,873,884 downwards.
CAAGCTTCACCATGAAATTAGCCATGACTTTGGTCTTTATTGCTGTTTTTCCAGAAAAACCTGCCTTTCTACAAAGGGGCTTGAGTGAATGTTCTGTAACGACCACTATAGTGCAAGTCTGGAAATTCTTCTTTGACGGGTGCCGAGCTCACTTGTTCTGTGACAAGAAGTTTAGGAGTTTGGGCTCCCCAGCTTCATGGAATGGTGCCCCTTGGCTCATCACTGTCCTGATCTTCATCTCGGCGTTAACGAGCCAGAGTGCCTTTTTTAATGTACTACTTCAAGTGTCCATCCATGACGAGCTTCTCGAGGTGGGACTTGAAGGTTTTTCAATTCTTGGTTCTGTGTCCATTTTGCTTGTGATAATCACAGAACTTGTTTGGGTCTCGGGTGGATGGATCACCCTTCATTGGTTGTGGCCATTTAAAGAATGGCTGAGACTTGATCTTGTCGAGGAGCCTGTGGATCGGCTTCGTGAAGACGTTGTTCTCAGCCTAATAAGAGGCCGTAGTTGGGTTGGACTTCTTTCCAAACCCTGAGGCGGAGACCGAATTCATTGCTGAGCTCGGTGATGCCTCGTTTCGGTACGCCTCCTCATTCCGAGACGATTTCTTGTCCCTTCTGGAGGCTCTGTCTTCTTGCTAGAGACCGAAGCTTTCCCGAGCTCGGGCCTCGTCTTCTTCTTGTTTAATGAACTAGTTCACCCGGGCCATCAGTGCTTTCACCGTAACCACAGGGAACCAAACCAAGTCTCTTCAAAGCTCGTTGCCTGGCAATAGGGCTTGTTTGAAGGAATTGACTGCCATTGTATCCATGGCGTCTTCAACTTGACTGTAAACAGTCCAAAATCTCTTGGCGAATTGCGTGATGCTTTTGGTCCACCTCATTTTGATAGCCATCAGGTCATCGTCTGTTTTTAGGATGATCCTGTGAGCTTGGAACTTTTCCACGAAGGAGTTTTGGAGCTGCCGCCAGCTCGAAATCGATCCCTCTGGAAGTGCGCAGAACCATTTGAGGGGGAGGTCTCCTAAATTGGAAGAGAAGAATCTGTAGTTCAGGTGGCCGAGATCACCCCATACTGACATCCTCTATGTGAAGTGCCGGAGATATGAAGCAGGGTCCGAGGTCCCGTCGTAAAGGACGAACCTCGGGACGCTAAATTTTTTAGGGAGAGAGAAGTCTCTTATCTCCTGAGAGAAAGGAGATGTGCCGAGATCTTCGGTGTCGAAGGCGTTTAGCCGGTTTCAGGTGAAGCCGACCACCTCCATGTTCTGTTGGATTGTTTACTTGACTTGTCGGTCAAGCCATTCCCTCAAGTCGTCGCTGGCCTCCGGTCTCTGTCTTGACCTCTTTGAGTCGTCATCCAAGGGGCTACTACTCAAGCCTTCATCGTAGGCTCGGTCGCGCCTTTTGGTGTTTAGGATTTGCCTCAAATCCTGTTCGGCCGAAGGAGTTCGGTTGCGCCTAGGGGGTGGAACCGAAGTCTTCGCTCTTTCCTGGAGCTGCTTCTGGAGCCGACGAATCATCTGCCCCTGCTCTTGGATAATAAGGTTTTGGGCCCTGATATCCGTGAGGAGGTAGTCATCGTTGTCAATCTGAAGATGGGACTGACGAGATCTGGCTGGCGTTGGAGATTTATTTCGCCGGAGAACCTCTGGTGTGGGGAAGATTCTGCTGGGGAGGTGCCATCTGAGGGTTATCTTGTCGGGGAGGTGCTGTCACCCCCTTGGACGATGAACTTGATTGAGGCACAGGTCCTTCCATAGCAATAGACTTTCCCCTAGATTTTCTCTGGCGAGGGGCCGGCGTTAACTGCCCTTGCACTACCGGTGGTAACTACGACAACATTAGTGGTGGTTGCATTACCAACACTGGCGGCGGTGGTAAGGCCTTTGATGATCCTTCACCATTTCTGGTTTTTAGAGGCATGATGCTTAAAATTTTGATTTAATCGCTTCCCACAGACGACGCCAATTATAAGTGCCTAAATATTATAGACTTGATTAAATGATATAAGACTCCTTGTAAAGCTTCTTAGGAAGGATTGAAAAGGATTGGATGCCTGGAAACCTGAAAGGGAAGGAAAAACAAAATGTCAAAGTCCCTGGCTGCTATCAGCAAAAGGCACTGCGACGCCTAAGTTAGTGCAATCACTGAACAAAGGGTGAGTGAGGAAGAGGAAGGGAGAATCTGTGTGTAACTCTAAGCATAAGCGTGTGCGTACCTGTCTTGGATTTACCTCTTGCATATATATATAGGCGGAAGTCCCATCAGGCCTTTCCTTAGTGGAGGTAAGTGGAGGTACTGCCCCATCGGATAGTACCTTGATCTGTCAGTGGTCAAATCCCATTGGACCTTACCCTGACATCTTGGAAGGGACGTGACCACCAGGTAATGATAATTGTTTATCCGGCGCATGTCCTTATCCCCTAATACGTTCTGTAACGTGGGACAGCTATCACTGATTGAGGGTTGGTGCTTGTCTCGGTTAACCGAATTGAGGATGGCACCGAGTCCGAGGACGAATGTAAGATGGACGCTATCTGGCACTGTTGCTGAGATGCGCTGTGCCAAGCTGGTACTGTTATCGAGCTGGAACCTTTACCGAAGTTAGGATGGTCTCGGTATTGTGAGAGTAACTTTACTGGCACTGTTGCCGAGATAAGATGAAATCGAGACCCAGTTGGTACTCTTACCGAAACTAGGGTAATCTTTGTAGACCTCAAAGAGTTAGGGAACTCAAAGAGTTTAGCACCAACCCTCACTCAATCAGTGGTCCCTTCCTCTTCCTCACTCACCCTTTGTTCAGTGATTGCACTAACTTAGGCGTCGCAGTGCCTTTGGCTGATAGTAGCCAGGGACTCTGACACTCTGTTTTTCTTCCCTTTCAGGTTTCCAGGCATCCAATCCTTTTCAATCCTTCCTAAGAAGCTTTACAAGGAGTCTTACATCATTTAATCAAGTCCATAGCATATAGGCACTTACACTAGTGTTGGTAGGCCAAACTACCTAGAATCTACTGTTAGATTGTATGGACTCAATCCATCAGTTGATGTAATAAATTGATTAATTTCTTTATTTATCAATAAAATCTTGCTTTCCTTTCATGAGATGAATGGTGTCCTATACTTTATGCATATGACCAATACATATGACATAATGGCTAATGAGTTGAACTAGGTCCCATTAGTATATTAGATGTTATATATGTGTATGGATGAGATCCACACACAGGAGACATGTGTCACAAATCTTATACTTAAATATCTTTACAACCAATGATGAGACTAGGCATCTCATCTGATAAGGTTGCATCATTTTGATCACTATGAGATAGTGTGATTTGTCTCGATCATCAAAATGTAAAAATTCTGGATCAAGGTGCCAGTACATTGGATGTACTGAAGGACCATGGGAAGCACCTTATTTAATTCTGTCTCGATTTTAAAGTCTGCTCTCATAATTCCCTAGCAATAGGCTCTCAATCCTGAGACATTGATGAACTCAAGTTTCTATTTATTCATTTGCTTTGATTCACCAATGAGCGAGGCCAACCGTAGGTCAACACCTCGGTGTCTTAGGTACGTGGTAGTAGGACTGTGGGAACATTGAATGGTCGAGATGAAATCTATCTATATTATCCCCTTGTGCCAATTAATGGATTTGTTATTAGTAAGTGTGCACCCATCTCGATTAAGAGTTAATTGGATGGTACTGATGATCACTGTGATTAATTGGAGCTCAAGGATGATAAGATGTGGATCTTAGATTGGAAGGGACATGTTTAATCCAATTGATCCATGGATATTGATAGAGGGGCATACTTGTGGCAATTGGGAAGTTTAGGGTCTTATTTGTAATTAATTCCTAAAACTGGAGTACAGTTGTATTTATATAGTGGTGTTATTTGCAATTAACTGTGGGCCTGGATTGCACATTAGATGTGGGGTCGTGGTGTCCCAGCTGGAGCCAGTTTTCTACGGAATCCCTATTGGTCCTCACGCTAGCCCAAGTTATTAGAAAGATACTAATCATACTTAAACTCTAAGAGGAAGGAATTAGAAAGTTACTATTTCTATTTGAAGTAGGACTTCTAATAGTAGTAACAGTATACTTACTAATTGTTGTGGAAGTGAGACTTCTATAGGAATTATAAATGGAGAAAGTTACTAATTTGTAATGGGAGTTGGACTTCTATTTCAAATAAGAAAAGATGAGATTTACCAAGCTATAATAGGGGTGCAAAGGGGCTGGGACGTCCGGCATTGGAGAGCATGCCCATTCCCCTTTTGTGCAAGTGTTGCACAAATCATCTCTCTCTTCTAGTTCCTTGGAGTTTATAGTTGAGTTTTCTCTTGAAATTTCCACCAATCTTTTTGAGAAAAGAGATCTGATAGCGTGTCATAGCGTGGAAGACAACAAGGTCTTGGAGATCCTAAATGGTTCAAGAAGAGTTCTTGATACAAGCTAATTGTCTTCTTCTCCATTAGAGCACCACCGGCCTCCAAAGGTATAATCTGTTTTTCCTTTTATTGTGGATTATTTTTGTTGCATGGTGTTGTTATTTCTATCTTTTAGATAGCTAATATTGCTGTACATGATTGATGAGATGGAGGGATTGCATCCTAGATATGATTTATGGGCTTATGGATACTTGATTCCTAAGTCAAGTGGGTTAAAAGTTTTGAAAATATGTCCACGAGGCCCACCTACTTCCAACATCTACTCCCATATATTGGACTAAAATGTTCGCAAAAATGGCCTCAGTTATGGACCTAAACTAGTTATGATTTATTGCACGACTACAATGTAACTCAACTGAGCCGCATGAACCTATGAGACAAGAGAGCATAGTATTACAGAGAAAAACAAGCCTTTTTTTTTTTTTTTATCTAATTGACCTTCGTATCTTCTACTGAAGTTAATTTTGTCTTCAACTGAAATTAATTTTATTTTATTTTATTTTGTTATATTTTTCTCATGTGATGGTCCATTTCTTTGAGCAAGAGAAAATGATATATTTTGTTATATCACCCACTAGTTCTTTAAAAATAAAAAATAAATAAAAAATAAATAAATAAAAAAACTAGAGAAAAATATGAAAGATCTTGCCCCGATCACTACTTTACCCCATTTTTATGAACCATTCAATCGTTTTTATTCATTCCTCTCACTGCAAAGATCTTGCCCTCATAATTGTGTCGGCGAGGATGGATCATAAAAACTGAATCCTTAAGACTCAAAAATCATAAAAATTTAAAATCTGAGTTAAAAAAAAAAAAAGAAAAGATCGTTCTGGTCAGCAGTCAACTTTTGACTTGTTTACTTGTTGAGGGGGCTCTCTGACACTAATGTGGCTATATTTCTCTATTTTTGGGTCAACTTTGAGTCGGGTTGGTACCAGATCCAAGCCCAATTATTAAAGGATATAGTGGGAGAGAAAGCTGTCTAAAAAAGTCGAAAGAAAAGGAATTCTTTTGCTGGAAGAGTAGGGTTGGGGTGGCGAGCTAGCACTAATAAGTTCCTTTCCTTGAGTGGACAAAAAACACCCTTACTCAGCAAATCAAAAGGGTTTGGGTCAGGAGCCGAGGAAGAAAGAAGAGAAGAGGGATTTTACTGGCTCTTGCATTGAGTAGGAAATGGGTGCAGCAGTAATGGTGTGCCAAACAAGGCATGCTAACTTGCCACACATGACACGGGGCAACCTCAGATGCAACATATGACACAGTCTAGGGATCTTTTTTTCTTTCTTTCTTTCTCTCCTTTTTGTCCGAAATGGATCCGTCTGGGGATCTGTGAGATTATGCCAGCATGAGCTGAAAAAATAAGTACTGCCATCTTGGCTCTATTTGTAAGCAAATCTAAGGCCTCGTTTGGTATATTTACTTTTTATTTTTATTTTTATTTTTTAGACCCATTAAAATAGAGCCATTAAAAAAAGAGTTATAAAAAAAAAAAAAAGAAGAGGCTAGAATCAAAATAAGTATTTGGTAATACAAAGATCTATGTTAAATAGACTTTTTAATTTATATCAATGGTTGAAAGTTTATTACAAATTTCTTAAGATCCACAAGGTATTAAAAGTCTTAAAAATTGACCATATGGCTGTGTGTAGCCTTCCAAAGAGATCTAACGGTTTGGATATTGTGTTTGGGGCCCACATAATCCAGAAAATTGTAACCAATGGCTCACATTTTTTGTACATATCTCGAGATTAGTGATGATCTAACGTCTGAAATTTGGTCTCATGGCCGTGTTTGACCTTGTGAACATTTCCAACGGTTTGGATCTTCATTTACAATCCCCAAAATAAAAAAATATAGAAAAATGTTGTTGTTCATGGATAAATCCAATATTAAGCATAATACATCAATGGCTAATATTATTTTGCAAATATCTCCTGATCCACAAGGTATCAAGCCTTGAAAATTGACCACATAACCATTTTCAACCTTGCAAAGAGATCTAATGGTTTGAATCTTGCGCTTGGGGCCCATAGATTCCAGAAAATTACATTTAATGGCTCACTTTTGTTGCACATATCTCAAGATTGGTGATGATCCAACGGTTGAAATTTGGTCTCATGGCCGTGTTTGATCTTACGAACATTTTCAATGGTTTGGATCTTGATTTACACTCTTTAGATTTTGAAAAAAAAAAAATTAAACAAATGGACTATTGCGTGAATGGTCCAGGAATACTGTTCTCCCACCTCTATTTTTCTCCCTCTACTTTCTACATGCATGCAATAGTGGGCTATGGGAAATAGAAGCATTGCCTTTACTTCTTTACACCATTTAGAGGCTGCCAAATGCTGTCAAACATCTTTATTCTCAAAATCTCTACCCAATTTAGAGATTTTGAGAAATAAAGGCAAAAAATAGTGATGCCAAATAGGGGCCTAGTCATGTAGAAGACCGTTGTAGGGGCCTAGTCATGTAGAGGACCGTTGCAAAAGAGGACTGTTCCTAGAAGAAGAGAAGAAGATGAACTGTTGCCTTTACCGTTTGTCGCAGCCGGCTTCTCGACAAGATTTTTTGGATACAACAGGAAATCAACGGGATCAACAAGAAGCCTCTTCACAATTTTTCAATAGAGAAAAGGTTGTCTGAGTTTTGATAAGAAATGACAGGCCTTGTTGTCATTTCTTCCTCTTTATTCAGCCTATTTTCGTTTTTCTTGTTCTTTCTTCTTTATTTCTTTCTTTCCTTCCACTTCTTCCAAGAACTTGAAGAAGATGTGAGATCTTCTCTCAACATCGCTCTATACATTAGTTGTTTCCTTTTGTTTTCTCTCACATCCACCTATTTGCATGTGAGTTCATTGTTGCTTGAGAACTCAGAACTCGAGTGAATCTAGAAGCGGTACTAATTTTAGGGAAGAAAGGCTATAGCCCATAGGCACTTCGATTAGTCCCACATGACCTCATCTATATGCTTCATCACTGCCATTGAGAATGGCTATAGGCACTTCAACAAGGTTGCCTTGTATGGATGCGAGGCACCACTTAGAAAAGCCATAGGTTATACGATGCAACCGGACCTACTCAAGATGACCTTTTTATCACATCCAAGCTTTGATACCACTAGAGAAATATCACATCCAAGCATGCCTTGATGTAACACCCTGACCCCTAATACATGATTCTTTATAATTAACTATATGATAGCTAATTTAGTGTGTTTAGAGTCTTAGCGAGTTGGGTTTGACGTGTGAGTCACACGTGCGAAGTCTTGCGTGATTCCGAGCTCGTTGGGTACAATAGGGGGTTGGTTTGCAATTTGGTAAGTTTTCAAGGGGTTTTTCCGAGATTATGAGTTTTCACGAATTTGGGTGCATCGGGTAGGTCTCGATATTTCACAAAATTTAGTCTTCAGGCGCGTTTCGATCCGATGCGTCGAAGAGTCCCAACTAATCACAATTAGGAGGCCAAGGACTATTTTGTATTTCCCACTACCCAAACCCTTATAAACCCAACTATCCCCAACTCACCTCATTTCTCTCTTTTCTCCTTCACTCTCCCTAGCTCTCTCAAAACATCATCTCCCCTTCACTGTCTTTTCTCCGTCACGGGTTACCAGAGCTCCGTTGTTGCCGACAATTGCTTCCATCATCTTCCTGAAGCTTCCAAGACCCCAAAGCCCACCTTTTCTAAGCATTCCCTGCACCACCCACCTCTAGGTAAGCTTCCAAAGCTTTCAAGTTTAGGTTCCCTTTCTTTCTTGTCTTAGAAATGGAATAGGGTTGCTCATTTCCTCCATTTGCATTCATTTGTAGGAAGGATTGTGGGTTGTCTTCACCATTTGAGCTCAAGATGTTTTTTCCCCAATTTTCCTCTTGTTTTTGAGCTCTTCATCTCAAGGCAATTAGAAATTATATAAATGCTTTGATATGTTTGCCTCCTCTTTGATTTTAAGGTTGATGATGGTTTAGATGCCCCTCTTGCTCATATTATGTTTAATAGATATGATTTAACGAATTAGGTCTAATGAATGTAATTAATGAATGGCTTGGATGGGACTTGTATAGACTGAATATTGGGAGGATGTTTACCTCTACAATTTCTGTTTTCGACTTTTGATCCACGGTGACCTTACGGTTAGCTCACGGCTAACCGTACTATTTTTAGTTGGTCTCTGCCTAGGAGTCGGACTGACGAAACTTGATTTTATTTACAACCTAGTGCCTACAGTTAGCTTACGGTTAGTCGTAAGCCAGCCGTAGAAGACCCCATTGCTAACTGCGAGGTAACGGTAGGGTGGACTGGTTTCCTTTTTGAAAAGGGGTTTTTTCCTTAGTCTTTGGACCTAAATTGGGACCCTTGATGATAGCTTTTGATGCCTCACTAATGGACTTGATGTGTGGAATGTTCTGAGCCGACATTTGCTCGTGGTTATTCCGGTTTTCTTGGGATTCAACCTAGCTTAAATGTGGAAGGTATGGGGCAATGGGGTACCCTTCTTGTATCTATGCACGAAGAGGTTTTGTTGAGGTATCTTGAACCCTAATTCCCTCCGCTGAATGAGTAGGAATGTACCAGACTTCGAGAATAACAATTGACTTAGGATTTGGATTGTTTATCGCTTCTGATTTTGAATTGTTGCCTGGTACTTTGTCCACATGTATCGAATATGTTCTTTAGCTTGTTTTACTTTGCTTTGTTTGGGATCACATGGAACTTAGATGATTGGATTCAGGATCCCCTTTTGTACTCCGTTTATTTGATGGGACTCGACTGTGGTGTGAAGGGTAGGTGGCTTTGATTGTAAAAGCTTTGACGAGGACTACTTATGGGTGTTGATGATTTGAAATTAGTCTGTTTGATTGATTTTGATTTGATGATGTAAAGTAGTCTCTTTTATGTGTAAAGAATCTTGTTCATGCAAGAAAAGCCTAGACCCTCACTGATGTTTAATTAGGACTCTTTGTGTCAGGCACCACTCAAATGTACCGTCCAACATAGCTGGGGCACCACAATGTGTGAGGGCTTTGGAATTTTGGCCGTCTGCAGTTCGGATTTTGATAGATGGATGTACGCCATTGGATACCACAAGATGATGGGGATTTTGACGTTTGTTTGTTTGTACCCTGGTATCGACTTTGACTCAACGGGCTATTATCCCGTGTATTGTTGTTGTATCTCTACCACAACTCAATGGGAGTAGGGAGGGCGAACACAATCCCGTGGTAATTAGCATATGTGGACCGCCTAACTTGTTTAGATTTTCATGTTAGATTTGTTTATGATTTGAATGTTATGCATCTTTTATGATCTTGTCTAATCGTTTACTCTGCTTAGTACTACATCTCTATTGATGTTATATTATATATATATATGCTTGCCGACTGTCGTATCTAATCATGCTACTCTTGGTGCATAGGTACCAAGCCCACCTATTACGAGGAAGAGGAGGCGGAGGAAGTTCAAACATATCAGCCTAATCACTGTTAGGGATTTTGTATATTGCAATTTGATGGATGCATTATCATTTTAATCATCATTTAAATTTTCACACATGCATTGATTTAGAAAATGTTGAAATCTTGATTTACACATGCATTGTTTTTTAGACTTATAGAACTATTGATTTATGCATGTTTTGTTTTTAATCTTGGATGCATTTAATTTGAAAAAGAAGTTTTATGATTCAAGCTAGCCTATTTTAAATCTTTCAAATCATTTTAGGCTTTTTATGTTTCATGATTTTAAAAGAACTCTTAGATTGATTTAAATCATGATTCCAAGCTTGATTTAATGGCCCAAAAGTCCCCTCAAAGAAATACTTTGAAATACACATTTTTGGGGTTTTTGGTCCCTGGGCCCAGGTCGACCTGCAGTGTGCTCGGTCGACCGAGCCCATGGACCTAGTTGACCGCGCACACTGTGGGTCGACCGGGAAAAGAGCTGTTGGACTTCTTTTTTCAAACGGTCGGATTTTTGACCGTTAAGCCCAGGTCGACCGGGGTAGAGTGGGGGTCGACAGGGGATACGCCAGAACTCATTTTTTGAGTATAAAATGAGGTTCATTCCCTTGGAAAAGTAGTTAATCAAAGAAGATAAAAGAGCCTTCCTTGAGGTGTTTGGAGACAAGAAAAAGGGGAATGAATTAATAGAGACTAAGGGGTCATTAGTAAAGCTAAATCTTGGATTAATGAAGTTAAATCTCTAAGTAAGCTTTACTATTATTTATCATATGTTATATGCTTTGTTTAAATTATTGGTAAATGATTTTTAGCATGATAACTATGATGTGTTGAGTCCATTCTTGATTTAATCTTTGATCTAAGTTGGATTGGATTCTTCACCTTGATTTCAAACTAAGTTTGTTTTAAAACTTTATAAAACATGTTTTGTCAAAATCTTTGATTTCTTTTGTAACATGTTTCATTTACTTGGTTGAATCATATTGTTGTTTTCATTCATTTGAACCTTAGTTAAACTTTTGTTTTTGAAAACAACATTGCACATGCATCACGTGTTTAGACATAATTAATTTCATATAACTTGTGAGATTTTGATTTTCATATCATCAACAAGTTAGTATTTTGTACATGTGATTTGCATTTCACTTCGATCAAATCTTTGTGTGCTTTAAACTTTAAAATGCATTAAGCATACATAAATTGAGCCTTCATTTTAAACTTGATTGAAGTTTTCACACACACACTTCATGAGCATTCATCTTAGCACTTCATAGAGTGTTGTGTGAGTTAAATTAAACTTTCTTATCCGCCTATTTTAGAGGCAATTAAATTGAGCTTTAATTGTAATCTCTTAAAGTGTTTGTGTAGACACTTATTTGAGAAATCATCTCTTGTAAAGGTTATTGCTTAGCCTAGAAAAACACATTGATAGGTTGTTGTTTAGCCTAGAAAAACAACATTGTTAGGTTATTGCTTAGCCTTGGAAAGAATATTGTAAAGGTTATTGTTTAGCCTTTTGAAAAGCATAAATAATGGAAATCCGGTGGGGTGTTGGATCACAAACCGGTAGTGGATGTAGGCATTGAGGCCGAACCACTATAAATCCTTATGTAATGGTGTTTGCTTTGTGGTGATTGTTTTGTTTAAGCTTCCGCATATTGTATGTTAATCATCACATGTGACTAGTTGATTGTTAAGAAATTAAAATTGGCCATAATTAGTTATTAAGTGTAGATCACCCTATTCACCCCCCCTCTAGGATAAGGATCCTGGACTTTCAATGACCCCATAGATTATTGTACACACGACACTGTATAGCCGTACTGAGGGCCTTCACGATTATCTTGGCTAGCTTCATCTTTTGGTTCTTTTCTTCTTTTGGTTTGGCCCGGTTTTAGTTGTGGCCAATGTGTAAATAATACTTTTGTTTAAACTTTCAAGCATCAACTCTAGCTTAATATATTCAGCATTTGCTCTTAACTCTACATTGTGAGAAACCACTTGTTTATTTAAGAAGCTTCCGCTACACATTTTATGTATTTGTGGAATTATTCACACCTCACAGCGGTCTTTAATCCATATGGGATATGATTGGGGCCACGTGTTGTGGATTACTATTGAAAAATTTTAATTGACCCTAATCTCACGCATAATCCTTGTCCTTATGGGCTGGGGTCGCGACAGTTGAGGTTAGTGATCTCTTTAACATCTCAAAATTTTCCAATTCCATGATCCTCTACCTATCTAGAACCTAGCATCCACTATAATAGTCGAATTTGTTGTAGTGTCAGTGAAAACAACTATCAATCAATACTTATAGAAGGAAAGAATCAAGGGACAGTTGACTCGTTGAGGCCCTGTGTGGCCACTTATAAAAGGAAGGAATCAATACTTAAAGAAGGAAACAACTATCAATCAATACTTAAAGAAGAAAAGAATCAAGGGACAGTTGACTCGTTGAGGCAGTGTGGCCACTTATATGAGCCGACATGCAAAAACCTCACCAATTTGTAGAGTACAATCACAAAATTAAGAGATAAAAAGGAAAATATTACCTAAGCTTACCACCGATCTTGTCGTATCTTATTATGCTATTATAATCCCTATCATAATACTAAATAAACTTAGCAGTTAACACCTTTGACATCCACAACTTTCCTTAATACATACTTTATTGCAAGCATGCAATGCTCACAAATAGAATTAGGAAAGATAAACATTTTCTCCTCAAAAATTATAAAAATTCAAGTTAAAATTTTGCTAGTTCATAGAGTGGACAGAGTAAGTGAGCTCTAGATCTATCAAAACCATCAAATCTTCTTCCCTCTTTTGCGAGCCTTTTAGATCGTCCCAATCAAAAGGTAAGAAAAACTAGAGACATTCCATCCTCTGTTCTTAACATTTGAATCTAGTCTAAATTCATAATCATGGGTCATGGACAAACCGTGCTCCACGTTTGTAAGTTGCATGATACTACATGAATCATGCGTCTGAGTAGAGGAAGTGGTGATTAACGGAAAAATGAACATTTAGAATTTAGATGAGAGATATTAGATGTATGTAGGGTGTGCCAGTTACTATATAATAGATGGTTTGTCTAACTAACCATGGATAGAAAACTTAGCTGTTTTGACCTTTTTACTCATCTGATGAAAAGTGATTTTTCAAACTAAACGTTTTCTTATATGCTTATATACCAGTTTTTATAGATGGCTATAGCACTATCCCCTATGCAGTTTTTGTGTGTAACCAAGTACCAGAACTCACCTTCTTAAAAAGTATAAAATAACACTTGTACCGCCAGTCCAACAAATGTCACTTTTACCACAACAGGGCCCATCCATCACATTGATCTCATATAGAACAAGCAATTAAAAAAATACAAAACCAAAATTGAGATAATCATGTGTTTTACACAAGATTTTTATAACCGTGGGTCATCTTTGACAAGTGAGTCAGTGCTATTTCAAGCTGTTCGGATATAAGGAAATGGCCCCCTTTAATTGATTTAATCGGATAAGAATCCAGAATTCTTCATTAACAATAGAGGGATCCAAATTCCTCTTTAACATCATGAGATCATTGGCACCCACAACAACCACTCTCCTACCTAAAATCGTTACTCCAATATAGAAACCTTCTTTCGACTAGCAAATCACACAATGACCACAATACCCAGGAAATATAAGTGGGTTATCAACCGGAACTGTATCTTGGGGCAAATCAGCTGTAAAACCACATTGGCGAGATCATGCAAAAATACTGGTGAAGTTCTTTGTACGGCCACCTCTAAAAGGTCCTTATACACACCTGACACCTCTTCTTTGTCATTTTTAAAGTTTCTTGGAGCATACCCCTCTTCCTCTGCCCGTAACACATCTAAAACCATAATTTCTTTGAGAAATAAAAAAAAGGGGGATTCGGCGACGGGTTCCTGAGCATTTCACTTTATTGCCTTAGGTCCACAATCTTTTTTTTTTTATAGTGTGATAGGTACTTTTTCCAAATTTAAAAATCTAAAATGTCTAATTTACCCTTTCTTCAAATCATATCCCATGATTAGTGTGATAAGCCATTAATAATGTTCGACTACCATTAAATTAGTCACGGTTAATAAAATTCCACTAATGAGATTTTCAAATAAATTTCAAAAAAACACAAATAAATTTCAAAAAACAGGAAACAAATTTCAAATAAATTTCTAAAAAAGAAATAAATTAAAAAAATAAAAATAAATTTCAAAAGAACGCAAATAAATTTTAAAAAATGAAATGAATTTAAAACACCCAAATAAATTTCAAAAGAAAGCAAGTAAATTTTAAAAAAATGAAATAAATTTCAAAAAATGTAATAAATTTCAAAAGAACATAGATAATTTAAAAAGATGCAAATAAATTTCAAAAGATCCAAATAAATTTCAGAAAATGTAAATAAATTTTCAAAAAGACAAATAAATTTCAAAAGATACAAATAAAATTAAAAAAATATAAATAAATTTGAAAAGATGAAAATAAATTTTGAAAGACTAAATAAAATTAAAAAAACGCAAATAGATTTGAAAAAACGCAAATAAAATTTCAAAAAAAATCAGATAGATTTTCCAAAAACTTAGATAAATTTGCCTAACACATAGAAAGACTTATTCAAAAACTCAGTTAAAATTTCCAAAATGAAGATAAATTTGTCAGAAACTCAGATAAATTTTCCAAAAACTCAGTTAAATTTGTTGGGAACTCTTATATATTTGCCAAAAACACAGATAAATTCTCAAAAACTCAAATAAATTTGCTTTTGGGCTTTTGAAACCAGTTCAAACTTGCCTTAATTATCTCTACATAAAAACACCGTCCTGTTTCTCTTCTTCCTCCTTTAAGAACCCAAATTCCCCAATTCTCCTCACGAAACCCTCGCACAAAACCCTCCCAAATGGCCATCACCGCCTTCTCTTCCGCAGAGATCGTCGTCCCCTTCATCCTCTCCAATGGAGAACGTGAAATCGACGTAGGAATAATTGCATTCAACCCACCCATCGGCTTCGAAAAGCTTCGATCCCTCATCGCTGAACATATCAGAGCCGATCTTCACCACAATGCGATCTTCCTCTCCTGCCGCAAAGCACCTCGATCTCCAGAGTCCTGATCCAGAACAACTACGATGTCACCGCCATCGTTCGAGAGAGGAACTGCTGCTTCTTCATCCTCTGGAAGCCGCCGCAGGCGACCAAGAGGGAGAGGAGGAGGGGACCTCGCCGGACTTTCGAAGACGTCGGCGTCACGATGCCGACCATCAAGCACTAGTAATGGGACAGAGTCTGGATCTTCTCTATTTCCCTTCTATTGTTCTTCCTCTTCATCATTTGTGATTTTGAACACAGTGATGGCCCAATTGTAGATATGCACACCGATTTCTCGTCTTCCCCGAGTTCGACGTAGCAGCGAGAGCAGCACTGGGCGAATCTAGATTCGGGTTCTCCATTCCTGTTGTCTTCCTCAGTAAAGAGTCAGAAATCCTCTGCGTTCTTTGCCATAATCCCAACACAAAAGCAACAATCTTCTCCAATCAACAATCGTGACCCACCTTGTAATGAGGGGGAGAATAGAAGATTTGAAAATTTAAAATTCAAAATTAGATGCCTAAACAATTGAAAGAGGGCAAATTGGTCATGTAAATTGTTTCCAGGGACCTCTGGCTGCAAACAGTCTAACTGCTTGGACCAGAGCCTTTAAAAAGAATTTGTCTGGACTGGAGGCTGAATAGATTCAATTCTAGGGACTTTTCGCTAATTATCTCAAAAAAAAAAAATACAACCTTGCAAACCCTTCTTTCTAATTTGATACGTACTTGCATGTTGTAGTTAAAAGAAAGAAAGAGATGGAGAAAAGTAAAAACAAAGAGAAAGATAGAAAGGTGAGTACCTGTAGGCTGCTTCTCCTCTTTCTCTTCCACCTTTCTCCTTTCCCTCTCGAGTTTTTTCCCTTCCTTTTGGTTTTGGGGATATGAAGGGGTATGCAGCATACGCCTTTTTATAGGACCCACATAAAACTTGTAGGGTCCAGAATGGACCCCAACAGTCCAAATCTAAACTGTTTTCAAAATAATTTCCCCTTTTGTACGAGTCTTGGTCACTCTAATAAAAAATGGCCCCACTTTTAGATTGATCAGGTTAATATACGATCAAAGGTCCCCCTTTGATGAGCACGGTCTTTGTGGCGCCCACTTAGGAATGGGACAGGGGGACCATCTACAAATGGGACAGGGGGGCCATCTACCTATGTATGATGATGAAGACTCGGTTCATATCCTAACCACTTGCTCAATGGTCTAGAAATTTCTACTATCCAAATGAGTGCATAGTTAGTCCAACGATTCAATCCATTTAGATGGGTGGAAAAATTGAGATTAGTGACTATGAAGGGGTCTATATTTTATGAACTACTCGGATGGATAATAAGGTGGGCACATTAAGTGCAATGCTCACACCGATGCTAGGTGGTGGTTTCCACCGTAACGGTGAGGGCATCTCCTATTAGAGTTGAATTTGATTAGGCCCCATACAAGAAGAAAAGCTTATTTTTGAGTAATTTAGATTTTTATAGTTGATGGCCTTGTATACCCTAACAAGTTTCCCATAATCCAAGATTTGAGTTTCCAAGCTAATTTCTTATTTTATATATGTTCAATCGCACAATTTTGTCAATGCTTATATAAGAGGGGGCATTATTTCCAGCTCTCTCACATTTAACTAATGAAAAGCCCAAGTGCTACAACATAATTCATAATATTAAATATTAAAAAAATATTTTATAAAGTTTAAACTATATCGTGGTGCAGTAAACACTTTTTTAAAACATCATTAAATATATTCTGAATTCTAAAGGACTACCACAATAGCATATAACATAAAGTTCTAAATTTTCTACTTTAAACAAGAAATTAGTTTTGCAAGAATAACACAAACTATAAATTGATTTAGATACTGGTAAATAAATTGTGGTACAAAAGAAGCTGCATAATATATTTTTCTCCCTCTTTTTTTTCATTACTTTTACTAAATATAGCTGCATAGTATTTCTTTCATTCCCACTTAAATTTCTGCAATATAAGACAGATTGGATCAAAGAAAAATCCATATATTTAAATTTTTTTTTTTCCTTTTCAACTAGTTTTTGTTGTCACTACTACAAAAAGGACTTTTAGCGACCGCCAAAAGCCGTCGCTAAAAGTGACCTGGCGGTCGCTAATAGTCTCTAGCGACGGCACTGCGACCGCCAATATAGCGACGCGGAAAATTCGTCGCAAATACTTTTAGCAACCACCGTACTACATTAGCGACCGCTACGTAGCGGTCGCTAAAAGTCTATTTAATAAATTTTTATATATATTTTTTAATTTTTTTTAGGTATTTAATGAACTCTAGAACACAGTTGTCTGAAAAAGTTACTAACTTCAATCAACGGCGCTACAACATTCTTAGGCAAACAATTCCTTATGGAGATAGGCAGTAACTGTTGAATGAGAATATGATTGTCACGACTCTTCAAACCCTGTAATGTTCTTTCTTTCATGTTCACGCGCTTAGCAATATTCGAACAGTACCCGTCAGGAACTTTGACACCCTTTAGAATAGAGAGGAAGATATCTTTCTCATCTTTACTCATCGTGTACTGCGTAGGAGGCATATATGCCTTGTTTGACTCTCTCGGCTGCAAGTGCAACGGTTTTCTCAAGCCCATTTCTTCCAAGTCACGACGTGCATTGACACCATCCTTCGACTTCCCCTGAACACCGAGAATGGTCCACAATATATTATCACAGACGTTCTTCTCGATGTGCACAATATCTAAGTTGTGCCTGAGTAAGTTATCTTTCTAGTATAGTCAATCGAAGAAAAATACTTTTTTTCTTCCAATTATGACTTCGTCTTCTATTTGCACCAGGAATAGAAGGCAGCGGGAGGGCCAGTAAATCTTGAAAATCATACATAGTATGTATTTGCTCATGCTCGAGCTGTGACAACAATTCAACTCCCGTCATTGTTCGAGGTGCTGGACCATATTCTCGAGTGCCATCAAATGACACTTTGTCCCTCCTGAACCTATGCAATGGAGGTAGAAAACGTCTATGACCCATGCATACCCATTTTCTGCCGTACTTCAACCAAGTTGACTTCTTCTCCTGATTGCAGCAAGGATATGAAAACTCTCCATTTGTGCTCCAACCCGACAAGTTAGCGTACGCAGGGAAGTCGTGATCGTCCACAATAATGCGGCGCGCAGTTTAAACATTTCATTGCCTTCGGCATCAAATGTTATCAGACCATCAGCCCATAATTCCTTCAATTCATCAATCAAAGGTTGCATATATACATCAATCTTGTCCCCTGGTCCTCTTGGTCCATCAATAAGTGTGGATCAGAAAAGGTTGCTTCATACACATCCATGGTGGGAGATTATAAGGTACCAAAACGACTGGCCACGTGCTGTGATTTGCCCATGTCATGAATCTGAATGGACTAAAACCATCTGCAGCCAAACCAAGCCGCACATTGCGACAATCCAAGGCAAAGTCTGGATTCCTTCGATCGAAGTCTTTCCACGCTGGGGAATCTGCTGGATGTGTTAACTTACCATCGTCCCTGCTATTCTCAACATACCATCTCATCAGTTTAGAAATATTTGATGACATAAAAAGCCTCTTTAACCTTGGCTTCAGTGGGTAATATCTCACGTGCTTTGCTGCCACAAGTTTGCCACGATTTATAACACTTGTAGAACTATTCTGACGATTGTGTCCAACCCCGTCCTCCTTCCATCTCGAAGTCTGACACACGATGCACTTATCAAGATGGGCATTCTCATTCGTCATACAATTGTTCGGACATGCATCCAAAGTCTCATATGTGAAGCATAAATTTTCAGTTAACTTGCGAGCCTGATAGTAGGACTCAGCAAGTTTCGCGCCGGATGAGAGCACTCGATGCAACAACTGGAGGAGCATATCGAAGGACGTGTCAGACCACTGATTCAATGCCTTCAAATGTAACGGCTCCACGATAAATGACAATTTACTGAAGTCCTTGCATCCAGGATACAATTTTGTCTGTGCATCGTCTAGAATTTCAGCATCGTCTAGAATTTCAAAATATCTCAAGGCTTCTTCATCGGCACCGGAGGGAGGATTACTCCCACCCGCCCCCTCAGTCTCACAGCTTGTGTATTCGGGTGCCAACTCGCACGCAATATCATTTAGCATCGCGATCATCGGATCCGTCTCTGACATATCATCCACCTCAATTTCATCTCTTTCCTCTCTGCGACAGGAAACATACTCTTCTCCATGTCTTATCCAATTCTTGTACTGCTTCAAATATCCATTCACAATCAGATGCTCTTGGACAAACTCTCTTCTGTAATAATACCGATTCGCACATTTTTTACATGGACAACTGATGAACTCATTGTCAAACCCATTGGTAAATTCCATGAACTGGTTAATCCCCTCCATGTATTCCCTAGACATCCTATTCGGTAAATCAATCCAACTCTTGTCCATCTTGATAACTGTTTATGTGGAAATCTAAAATGAGCAAGTACAATTAACCCAAGGCACCATGCATCATGCAAGTCACCTATCCATAAACTGCAAACTCCTTACTACAGGGTGGTTGGTCTTATCCCATTCGAGAATGCACGATCCAACTTGCACTCAACAACTTGAATGCTTCGTCCCCTAGTCAGACAAAATTTCGGCAACATGTCCGCGTGGTTCTCCAAGTACACGGCACAAATACAACATCAGTCGTACCCATGTATGTACCCAGAGAACAATGAGACATCAACCGAAACTCTATCTCTATCTAACATCGGACTTGCATGAGCTATTGAGTATAAGATAGATAATTGCATTCCCAAACTATCCAAACTGGACAATTCAAGAATCGCATACGACAAAGTTCGACTGTACATCACAAGAGCAACGAATCTAGTCAAAGACCCAATCCATCGCGTCAAGGATTACTGAACAAATGTCGTACACAATTCTCGAATGGGTCTAAGTTTCACTAATGCATGCAAATGAATAAAACAATAAGTGAAGAACACAATATTCAACACAATAATAATGTTCAAAATATCAATTATAACAAATATATATCAACATTCATAATTCCGAAAAAAAAAAGAAAAAAAAAAGAAACATGTTGAACTCATTACGTCCTTCTAAACTCTCAAGAGAGCGAATTTTCTTCCACAAACACAATACAATAATTCAAACTGAGTTCAAACTAAAAAAAAAAATCTCTATTGGCCATTACTACTACCCTCTTTTGAATAAAAGCACCCAGATACATAACCAAGAAACACAAACAGAGTTAATAAATAGTAAATTCAATTTCTTTCCACCACCCACTTTTCTGGTGCCCCTGTACTCAAACCTGCTACCCCACCCTCTATTACTTCACATTGATTAAACTTGAAGGAGCTCAAACTAAGATCTAGAATCATATGATCAGCCCCATATTTTTGCATGCCTCTAATTCACAACCTGATACTTAGAGAGAGAGAGAGAGAGATTCCAATCACAAGTTATAATAACTGCCCAACATGTGAAAGCAGTTGTTACAATAGAAACAGACCACAACAACTAGAAACCCAGAAAAGAAGAAAGATAACAGCTTCATAAACCACAGATTCACATAAAAACTCCTGAGTATTCAGTGACTATTCAAAACCTTGGAAAAACAGAGTCTGTCTCTTTTCTTTTCTTTTGTTATGTGCTTGTTTTTTTTTTTTTTTTCTTTTTCTTTCTGATTTTTCAAATCATGAGGAAGCCTTGATCTGAATGATTGTTTAATGGGGTCTTTTTTCTTCCTTTCTGGAGTTGGTTATTGCATAGTTAATTATACATCCCTGAATTGTATGTTTCAATTGCTTATTTGAACATTGATCAATCACTTATATTTATAGTTCTTTGATGGATGTAGAAATATTATTTCATTTTATAACTGTAAGGAGGTAGGGGTAGACTACCTGATATGCTTAGATTTGGAAAGACTGTTGATGGACTCCACCAGAAAATAAAATAAGAAAGAATAGGGATTTGCTGAAGATGCTGACATGTAGCAGCCAAGGCTTTCACTGTGTAGCATCTCTAAAACATTATTTTAGAGTTTGATAAGTTACCCACACTTTTGTTTTTGGCTTTTGAAAGCTGATGGAAATATTGGAATGTAGGGTACTTGATTATTTGAAGTAAGATTTGGACATCATTTTTGTTGCTGTTGTTTTTGCATATTATATTCAAATGAATCTTAGGAATAGATGTATTTAAAAATTATTTAAATGTTATGCTGAATTAATGAATCCCGTAATTTGGGACTTTCTTGAATTGGACCCTCTGTTATGGCATCGAATTTCAGCATGTGTACCATGAAGAAACACTCATGCTATTAAATTACATGATTTAAATCACAGTTTCAGTCAATACACCAAAGGGCCCTTTTCTTTCATCACTCACTCAAATAAACTATGATCAATATATTTCATTGTGATTGATATGACAAGCAATAAAAAACAAAGTGCATTGCATATAGCACAAAAACCACATGTTTCATGAAAAAGAAGTAGGCATTTGCAAAACCCATATTTCTGTTAGCCAAACAAATCTATTTAGGGAACTAGAACATAAAACTGATTGGGTGGCATAGTAATTAAGCATGAAGGCATCAACATGCTTTAAAGAAAAATCAGGATATCGATTTAGGACCTCATATCGAATACAAAACTTACAACAGTTTATAAAAAGAAGAACCAAAACAGGATTTGAATCAGCCCATGCCCAGAAACTAGAAAGAGAAGTTAATGCAGACCCACAAAAGAAAAGCCCTATCAATAACAACATCTTCTGAAGCTAGTGCAAAAGAACAAATACAAGATCTTTGGAAAGTGGAAAAAATCACAACTAGAATGAGATCTTGACGAGGGAAAGGGAGAGAATCTCACCGCTGCTGCTACGAGGCATGATGTAGAGATGAAGAGGGAGAGAAAAAAAAAATCTGCAGATTAGAAGGCTCAGAGAACTTGGGAGTAGATGGAAGAATGGGTGCGAGGGACAGACTCGGGTGTTTTATAGGAGAAGCACGACATTACAGCCACAAAAGAAAAAAATCACTTTTTATTTTCAAATCTTAACCCCAAATCGGTGTTGGCATCTCAACCCAAAGAAACACGCATCAAACCCCACATCGAAAAGAAAAGAAACAAAAAAAAGGAATTTAAAAACATCTCACCGAGGTTGGGCTCTACAGTCCGGCGCAATCCGGAGAGGGAGAGAGAGGCTTCATCAATCTGGGTCTATTTTTCCTTGGCGTCGCACCTGGAGAGAGAGATGACAGGAGATGAGAGTCGTAGCGAAGAGGTCGCACAGCCCGTTGAGAGAGATGAGAGAGGGAGAAGTGGGTTGCAATCGTCGAAGAGCTCGCGCGACCGGAAGAGATAGAGAGACGAGATGACGATCGGGAGAGACGTCGAAGAGTTCGCGCGAACCGGTGGCGGCTCTGGCGCGCGGGCATAGTGCAGAGCGAGAGGGAGAGGGAGGGAGAGAGAGAACCGGTGTCGTCTCCGGCGCAGGCGGTGGCGTGGCTGGTGCAGCAGGAGGGCGGAGTTTGGCGGGAGATAGAGCGCGGGTGGGGAAAAAAATTGGGAATGAAAAACTGAGGAGAGAAACTGGGTTTCAAGGGGACTTTAATAAAAGGGGCTTTAGCGGCCGCCAATGCCTTTTGCGACCGCCATCGGCGGCCGCCCGCTTTTTCCACTGCCAATGCCTCAAATTCTAGTAGTGTGTAATCTAATAATATGATGACACAGATATCCATCGGATGCCTATAGATCCATAGTTAATCTTTAAAAATTAGAAGAAAAAAAAAGTTATTATATGCATCAGAAAAAGAAAAGGAGAAAGTCATCAGTAGAGAGACGATGTAGATATATATATTTATTATATACATATACCATAATGCAACCAGCCCCTGTAGACATTGGTACGTACCTTTAAAATTGGTTCATTCACTTGCGTTTAAATTATTAGAGATATTTTGAAATATAGTTCATTAAGTTGCATAATGAATTAGAAGATATACATAAATGGAATAGGTAGTTATCTTTCTATAGTTCAACCCTATGAACATGCTCTAGTACAAACCTTGTATAAGTCAATCTTGATACATGAATATGCAATATGAGAGTAATTATGGAAGAAAATAGAATAGAGATAAGTTATGATAGGTTCAATAAAAATTTGATCGCATAATTATAGTTGTGATTCAAGTATGCAAGAACACAATTGTGATAAACATCAAATATATATATATATATGTATATTGTTATAAGATACGGATCTTGGGTGGATGCCCACTTAAGATGAGTTAGGGTTAGATTTAGGGTTTCTATCTTATGAGACCACTTTACCTATAAATAGGCCTCTCTACCTTTGTATTTGATAATAATTAAATAAGATAATAGAAAACTCTTTCTTCTCCCTCTAATCATCTTTCTCTTAGTCTCTCTTTTTCTGACACGTTATCAGCACGAAGCTCAAAGAGAAGGAAGAAAACTCAGTCTTCTTACCCAAAGAGAGAAGGAATCTTCTTACCCAAAAGAGGAGAGAAATCCTTCCCTGCACGGACTTTCACGGCGAAATCCTTTCATGCGCGGATTTGCATCACAAAATCCTTCCCAGCGCGGATTTCCATCGCGGATTTCCTACATGGATTCCTTCCCAGTACGGATTTTCATCTCGGATTCCCTGTGCGGATTCCTTCCTAGCGTAGATTTCCATCGCGAAATCCTTCCCAGCGCGGATTTCAGAAAAGGGTAATATGTTTTCTTCATATACTATAAGTGGTATCTAAACCATAGTTCAAATCCAATCTATTAGAATACATAAAATCAATTTATAATGCTTGTTCATAATATTCATAGTGTTTTGATTACTGTTCATCCTCTTCCATGTTTTATATTTTTAATTTATCAATATTATGAATGGATCACAAAATAGAACCAGAAGTTCCAAAAACTGAACCTGAAGTTCACCAATCTATGGACTAGCAGTCCTAGAAGTTGGAATAATGATATGAACCTGCAGATTCATATCCATAAAATTATATGGCCATGAAATTAAATATGATCATTTGACAGAACCTGAAGTTCTATTTCAAACCTGAAGATTTGACAGAACCAAAAGTTTTGATAATTTGATAGAACCTGAAGTTCTACTTCAAATCTGAAGATTTGATAGAACCAGAAGTTCTGATAATTTGATAGAACCTGAAGTTCTACTTCAAATCTGAAGATTTGACAGAACCTGAAGTTCTACTTCAAACCTGAAGATTTGACAAAACCAGAAGTTCTGATAATTTGATTACCTGAAGATTTGACAGAACCTGAAGTTCTACTTCAAACCTGAAGTTTTGACAGAACCAGAAGTTCTGATAATTTGATGGAACCTGAAGTTCTACTTCAAACCTGAAGATTTGACAGAACCTGAAGTTCTACTTCAAACCTGAAGATTTGACAGAACCAGAAGTTCTGATAATTTGATAGAACCTGAAGTTTTACTTCAAACCTGAACATTTGACAGAACCAGAAGTTCTGATAATTTAACAGAACCTGAAGTTCTATTTCAAACCTGAAGATTTGACAGAACCTGAAGTTCTATTTCAAACCTAAAGATTTGACAGAACCTGCAGTTCTAATTTCATGTATTATGAACCTGAAGTTCTTAATCAAGCCTGAAGTCTTGACAGAACCAGCAGTTCTGATTCTCAAAGTTAAGAACTTGATGTTCTAACTTTTTATTTGCCAATTTATTTTGTCTTGTTTAAATTCCTTCCTAAATTAATTCTGATGTTAAGGTTTCATTTTTTTTCTTTCCCTTTTAGTTTATTGATTATCTGCACACGGTTAACTTAATATATATTTTCTATTACAGTTTTTTGCATGATGTCAAATTTGGCTAAAATTGACTTTAAGGTACTTAACATAAATGGGGACAACTACTTTTCATGGCAATTGGATGCTAAAATCCACCTACAATCCAAAAAGGTAGGAGAGACCATAAAGGAAGGTAACAAGATGTCCCCAAAGGAAAGAGCATTAGCCCTCATCTTCCTGCGCCATCACATACATGACGACCTCAAAAATGAATACCTTACCAAGGAAGACCCAGCAGGCCTATGGAGATCCCTGAAGGATAGATATGATCACCAGAAGATGGTCATACTACCAGCTGCCCAGAATGAATGGTTAAACTTGAGATTACAGGATTATAAAACAGTATCTGAATACAATTCTGCCCTATTCAATATTGTTTTCAGATTAAGATTATGTGGTGAAAAGGTTTCGGAGGAGCAGATGTTGGAGAAAACGTTATCCACTTTTCATACCTCGAATGTGCTCCTGCAGCAACAGTATCGAGAACGACGCTTCTCCAAATATTCAGAACTCATCTCCTGTCTCCTAGTCGCTGAACAAGATAGCATAGTATTGATGAAAAATCATAACTCCAGACCTACTGGATCTTTAGCAGTTCCTGAAGCAAATGCCAGTTGTAGCTCAAACAGAGGCAGAGGAAGGGGGAATGACAGACATAACTCCTCTAGACGAGGTGGTTTTAAATGTCCCCCTCCAAAATTCAAAAATCACCAGAAGTGGCATGCCCCTCAACATAAGAACAACCAGAATCCACCAGCTAAACCTACCCACCGTCTTGATGACACGTGCCATAGATGTGGAAGAAGTGGGCATTGGTCACGCACTTGTCGTGCACCAAAGGAAGTGGCGGAACAATACAAAGCATACAAGGCCTCTGTTCATTTAGCGGAGGCAAATGATTCGGAAGGTTGGAATTGGAATACAATGACACCAGAGAGGCCTCCAATTGATATTACAAACTTGGAGGCTCGAGACTTCTTTAAGGATGAGGACAGCCAACATCTGGATAATGAGGCATTTAACACTCACTTGGCAGCACCCCCTGGCATGGTCTAGAAGACCAATAATTCTTTGAACTTTCACAAACTTGATTTTTTTTTTTAGTTAATTTGAAATGTATTTTCTTAGACTTTTCCTTTATGATGGGGATCTTTATTTTTCATTAATGTCTTAATTTATGGTGAATGTTTTAATTATTTCAGTTTTATCATGTGATTGTATAGTTATATTGATTCATTATTTAAGGTATGAATCATGGAACTGAGGACAATCTATTTTTAGTAGATAGTGCCATAACACACACCATTATGAAAAATCAAAATTTTTTTTCAGAATTGCTATTCCACGAAAGGTATCCACCATAGTTGAACATGTGCAAATATTTAAATGCTCCGAAAGAGCCCATACGATGAGACACTATTCCCGCCATTAGGGAGAGATAAGATAGTTCCTAAAAAATGTATTGTTCTCGTAAAACAATCTGTTCCTGAAGAACGACAAGAACTAACATGGAGTATTTTCAGTCTGTCTCATCTAGATCCACGTACTTCACAATGTGAAAATGAAGTACGTAAGAAGCATGGCAGTCCTATAGGTTTAAAGGACTCAGCTCCATGGAAAAGGAGAAATGACCAATCATCATCGTGTCCTCCCGAAGAGACACGTAACCCTCCTGAAGAGGCTCCTCCCGAAGAGGCACGAAACGCTCTTGAAGAGGTTCCTCCTGAAGAGGCACATAACGCTCTTGAAGAGGTTATTGTAAAATCCGTTCTCTCTAGAATAATAGAAGTCCCTGATGAGACTTTGGAAGCCCCTGAAGAGGCACCGGTACCGGATAATAAAGAGATCTCTATACTTTACAATTATTCAAGAGAGAGAGATGGAATAGAAATGATGATGATGATTGGGACACGGAACCACATTCTGTAAATCCCAGAAGGATTTTCTTTGCCTGAAGTAAAGCCAATGAGTATGTACTCAATCCAATTAAGGCACTGCACTAATTTAGGTATATTTTATTCTTATGATTGTAGATATTTCAGTTTTGTAAGATATGAAGATTCAAGTTCTCTCTCTGATCCTCATAAGGGTCTATCACATATAGGTTATGTGTTTCTTAATGATAATGCCGTCATTTCTTGGTGTTCTACTAAACAAACTTTGATAGCTACTTCCTCCAACAATGCTGAGATTTTGGCTCTTTATGAAGCCAATAAAGAATATGTATGGCTAAAATCTTTGATTCAGCATGTTCGTAGTTCTTGTCAATTACCTTCTATTGCAAGTATCCCGAATATTATCTATGAAGATAATGAAGCATGCATAAGACAGATTCGAGAATACTTCATTAAAGGAGACAAGACTAATCATATAGCACCAAAGTTCTTCTTTACTCCTGAACTTCAGAAGAACAATGAAATTGAAGTCAAGCAAGTTCGTTCGAGTACCAATCTGGCTGACCTGTTTACCAAATCTTTACCAAAAATCAGTACTCCAGAAGTTTGTATATAAGATTGGCACGCTTAAAGTTCATCATCAAACTATGTGAATGGTTGCTATAATCAGGGGGAGTGGTTTATTAGGGAGTATCCTGAAGTATGCTACCCATGGACATTTGTGCGCTGTACTCTTTTTCCTTCTCTAGGTTTTGTCCCACTGGGTTTTTCTAGTTAAGGTTTTAACGAGGCAGCATTATGTACGTCCAACACCAGTTCAATGATCTTGAAAAATGTTGTACTCTTTTTCCCTTCGCTTTGGTTTTTCCCACTGGGTTTTCCTTAACAAGGTTTTTAATGAGGCAACTGTCATTGAATGGTGGTTATCTAAGGGGGAGTGTTATAAGATATGGATCTTGGGTGGATGCCCACTTAAAATGAGTTAGGGTTAGATTTAGGGTTTCTATCTTATGAGACCACTTTGCCTATAAATAGGCCTCTCTACCTTTGTATTTGATAATAATTAAATGAGATAATAGAAAACTCTTTCTTCACCCTCTAATCATCTTTCTCTTAGTCTCTCTTTTTCTAACATATGTATGTATGTATGTATGTATGAATATAAATATTCCATAGAATGAAATTGATTGTTCAATCTTGAAATATATAATGAGTTTAAGTGTGGCTAAAAACATAGAGCTTTAGGATGAAAGAAAATCTGAATAAAAGACCACGGGTACAATGTATTTTCTTTAATGTTTGTGCGTCCCCATATTTTCTTAGCACTTTATTACAAAAATCTAAATTAAAAAATTCAGCAGAAAATAATTCAGTGTTGTGATATGAGTGATAACAACTGATTTGACTTTGGAATATAGTATATATATGTTAATCTTGTTACTGGACATGATTGATTCGGGTCATTATTTATGTTACCTTCATAGGACACTCTTGATCTTGTCTACCATGTTGTCCACCTCATTTTCCAGCATCGAAAGTATGGGTCATGAATGGTAGAAGCTACTTTTAATATTTCAATGTGAAAAAGAAAGATCTATTATTAAGGATATAAACTTACATATGCTATGAATGAAGAAAGCTCATCTTTGCTCCTTTGTAAGAGTTGTACGGCTTCAACGTCAAACAGTACAATCAATGTAAGGCGCAAGATGTACCATTAGAAACATGATATGTTATTAGGTACATGTAATACGTATATTGTTGATTTTAAATATTAGTTTATCACATTTACATTATAAAATTATCTTGGATAAGTCTCATTGGTATTTAGTTTACATTGTAAAATTACCTTGGATAATTCCACAATTTTTACTTTACCACCCAATAGGAATATACATACCTGCCGCTAGTAATAGGTTTTATCAATAAGAAGAAGCATTTACACCATGTCTTTGACCGGAAAATATTCTCCTCCTAGCATTGGGATGTAGGAACTTTTATCATGACCATCCAAAAAGCGGGACCTACCTGAATTATACACCTTTTAAACCACTTTGGTTCTATGAAATGGTAATTTGATGGCACCATGCTTAGTAACAAAGGACTGATCATATATGGCCTGCCAGCACCCATATCCAAAGTCAATATTAGTGGATTCAGATTGCGTAACGGGGCCAGAATGTGGCTATCCTGAAAAGAGATTTTTTTTTTTTGGTCCAACACCCTATTTTTGAACGTTGGCCTAGGTGCAACTTGGGCTTGGCCAAACCTAAACCTACATGACCAATCAAAAGTCTAATCATGGTCGGGCTTGTCCAGGTTGGGGTCCATATTGGGTTAGAATTTTGAAGAAATGAAATTCGGGTCAATCTCAAGTCTGGGATTTAGATTCAACCACCCAACATTAAATTATCAATTAATTCTAATGTAACAAAACATGCAAAAATTTAAAAAATAGCATACTTATATCGAGATGTGGGGGGAAAATTTGAATTATAACCTGGGTCGAACTTGGGTCAAGACCAACCCAAGCCGACCCACTGATCCAATCCAAAGGAAATGGCGAATTAAATGACCAATAACGGCTGGCATGAAGATAAGTAAATAGAGCCCTGGATTCAAGGAGAAAAAGGCTCCACGATCTAAAATCTGGCAGTTTCCAGTTACTATAGAGGGGAGAGTGAACGTGTGCAGGTGGTGGGGGCAAGAATCCAAGAAAATGGGAAACATATGAGGAGGAAAGGACCGAGAAAAAGGTATGCAAAATTTTTTACGGGGACCAGAAGATAGAACAGGGAAAAAGGCTAACTTAAGCATCGGAGGATCCTCGGTGGGACCACCCGATCAAGTCTTCACGGTGGTTTTCTGTGATTCAAGTATTGAGATTCGGATCAGAAGCGAAGGAAGGTCAACATCGTCATCAACAGGCCGAGCAGACCTGCTTGTCCTCGGCTTGCTCAAAATCAGATCCTACACAAGATAAGGGACAAAAGAAAAACCTCTTTTCTATCGGAGATAACCTTCCTTCCTAACATAAAGACTATCATCGACCTGATTGAGGATGTAAATGGCATTAGGATAAAGCCTGCGGAGTTTAGAAGTCAGTTCTCTAGTTGATATAGTAGGTTTTAACTGTCTAGTACTCCATGGACAAACAGACCTCAATGCTCCCATTGGTTGCACACTTGGGGAGCCTAATAATTCCAGTGGAAGGCATCATAAAGACTTCAGACATGGGTTTTAAATCTCTTTTTGCCATTGGGGTAGTAAGTAGCAAATATCCATGATATTGATGCCGATACTTATATAGATTAAAAGGGTTCTAGAGTGTCTAAAAGGGCCTTGATCTTGAATGGCAAGAAATAATTAATAGTTCACTGATATACAGCTGATGCAGCTTGTTTTTATCTTTATTTGGTGTGGTATGGATTGTAAGATTATTCTTTTCTGAAGCAAGAACATGTGGTTTTTAACATAATGGATAATAGAGCTTTAGAATCAGCTAGCAGTTGGTATATAGCCAAACCATCTTTCTTTGTAATGAAGAAGAGGGTGTGCCAATCCTTGAACCCGTGACCTCATTTGTGTGCTTCTACAACCTAGCTTGTTATCTATTCACATGGAGAGGCCCAGGTCAGGCCTAGGTCAGATCAGGCCAAGGTCAGGCCTGTCTAGATCAAGGTTTGGGTCAGGTGGACCTAACCTAGCCCAGAGTACAAGAAAAGCCCAACAGCAGCTGCACAACGCATTCATCTGCGTCACCAGGTTAGATTAGTTGACATCAACAAATTCGGCCACACAGGAGTTTGACCAAATCAAGGGCCAAAAGTGTTTCTCCCATTGCGGAGCCATTCGGGGTTAGATTTCATATCTGTTTGATCTTATATGTTTGTGGTGACGAGATCTACCCAATGGTGTAGGTATTGAGGCAGACCAGACCAGATCAACACAAGTAGACGTCAAAATGGATTTATTTCTCCTCCTAGTGATTCTCCGCAACAAGGCAAATTACATCTTGTGGAGAAAACAGATGAAATCTTACCTTGTGAATCACGCATCATGGGAGATAACGAGTCGGGAAGAAATGATACGACAAAAAAGGCATCTGCAAGGAAAAAGTGGACCATGAAAGGTGCACTGGATCTATTTGCGACAAATATGTCAGTAGATGATTACATGCTTTACCATCTAATGAACGTGAAGACTACGAAGGAAGCGTGAGATATCTTTGCTCCCCTAAAATATGTCTCTATTTTTATAATGATCTAATATTCTTCTCTTAAAATCTATCTTTTTTAAAGTGCCACTATCTTTTAAATTTTTAGCAATATAACCTTTGTCTAAATTTAGATTACACACCCGTGCAATATGGCCGAGTCGTCACTTCTATGATTGCCGATATGATATAGATCTAATTTGCCACAACATCACTCCCTATGACTACGGATATAGTGCCTTTCTATTTTAGATTGGGCCTCCGTATTTGCTACGGCGTCATTTCCAAAAAATTTGGGTATAATACCAATTTATTGTAATATATTAAAGTTGAGGGTTTTGAAGTTAATTTTGATTGTAACTACTAATTTTGACCAGAAGTTATTACCCATGTTCTACAACTACATCACTTTCTCCTCCCACTTCCAACATATAATTGTATTGTAACCACTAACACTATGTTTGGGAAGCGGGGAGGGGAGGGGAGGGGAGGGGAGGGGAAATTTGAGGGGGAAGGAAAATGAAGGGGAGGGGAAATTAAATTTACCTCCTCTTCTTTTGGAAGTCAAAAAGTAAGGGGAAGAAAAGTGAAAAAGTATAATTTTATTTGTTTGTGAGGTAGAGGGATAAAGACTATTTTATCCTTACTTGGGCAAAAGTTCCAATTGGGAAAAATGGCAGTTTAGTAATTTCCCCCCCTTTTCCCCTCCTTTGCCCTCATTTTCCCCCCTGTTTTGGGGGGGAAATTTTTGTGTGGGCCCCACACTCTTTTTCCCTCCATTTTCCCCTCCCACCCACTTTCCCTCCCCCTTCCAAACACCCTCATTTTTCAATTTCCCTCCATTTTTTCCTCTTTTTTTTTTTTTCTCCCCCCCCCCCCCCCCCCCCCCCCCCCCTTCCCAAACGATGGGTAAGTCTTCTTCCCACTTTTCACTCTTTGCAACAAATTCATTTCCATTCCAAATCTAACTCCCTTTTCTTGCCACTCCACTTCTCGTATTTCATTTGTACTCTATGGATTTTTGGATTAAGAAAATAGGTACTCTCATAATCTTCTCTTCTATTCCCTTTTTAAAGTTTTAAGCTCTATCTAAACAAATTCATTGTCCATAAGTATTTAAGGATGATTTTGCGTGTTCTAAACTTTTTTAATGGATCATGGAACATTATTAGAAGTTGTTGGTGAACATGCCTGTGATTTGCATGGATTATTGTCCTAGTTTTAGATGAGTCAACCTAGGGGTGTAAATTTTTGGACTTCCTTACAAGTCGCCCCAGGTAAATTTTTGGACTTCCTTACAAGTGCCATGGCCCATGCTTCAATTGATGGCTTAATCCCCAATCCCGCCCCACCCCCTTACACGTTGCCCCATTTATAAAAGTCTTTCCACCACATGTCGCCCTCCCACTTATTATATTTTATAAAGCAATGGCAGACAAAACCCTTTTTTTTATTCATTCTTTATTTTATTTTTTCTAGACATTTAAGAAGGCATCTTTCCAATCATAACTTATGAAGCAGTGGCATAGAAAAAATGGAACCCTAATATCAATAGCATGCATCTTAGATTAGTTTGGATGGGATAAAAACGTGAGAAAATGAAGACACAGCTATTGAAGTGTTGTTACGTTTCATTATGCTTTGTTATTATCTATATATAGAGATGGGGTTGTGATGCCCATGGAAAAAGGGATTGAACGGTAGAAAAAATTATGTTTAAAAGCATGTCTTTCTTTCTACTCATCTATTATCCCTATGCGAAGATCAAACTACTAACACTTTGTGTTTTCTATGGTTAATGGGTTTATCTCATATTAGCCTACTTTTATTTAATCTTTTTCTTTATCC
Source organism: Camphora micrantha (assembly GCA_003546025.1). Classification (NCBI taxonomy): domain Eukaryota; kingdom Viridiplantae; phylum Streptophyta; class Magnoliopsida; order Laurales; family Lauraceae; genus Camphora; species Camphora micrantha. Next base: position 27,841,014 of record QPKB01000008.1, on the reverse strand, counting down.
CTCTCTCCCTCTCTCTCTCTCTCTCTTTTTGATGAGATTTATCTAACCATTATCCACAGTTGGATTCTATTACCAAAATCACTGCACTAAAAAAATTAAACTTATAGATTTTAAAATGAGAGATTTGGTTATCTTAACTAGAGGTAGATTGTACTACGATAATATTGTGGATGCAGCTAAAGGAAATAACCAAAAGACATTATTTTTGTATGATAATATTTTTTAATGGCTTGTATATATGATAATAATAATTATTTCCCTGGAGTTATCTGGAGTTTCTTTATTGTCGTTGTAGTGTGATTGCTAATTTCATTTTCATCCCATTAAGTTGAATAAAAATTTATTTTCTCGAGGAGAAATTGGTTGGTGTAGTTAAAAAGCTTATGTAGAAATTGAGTATAAGTAGTAAGATGTAAGTTATTTATATTTCATTTATCAAAAAATAAAAAATAAAAATAATATCTTTAAACCATATAATAAGTGGAGATTATTGCTAGTTGGTGTTGATTTTGACTTTTGCAATTAATCATTGTCCGCCCCACCTAATAAAAAATCCTAGGTCTGCCACTGAGTCTGTCAACCCATGGATTTATTTTTACATTTCATTATTGCCTACTTTAAAATCTCCGAAAAAACAACTAATTCTCTATCATTTACCACACATTCCTTCAACCTTAGCATAAATACATAAATCTTTTAAATATTTTTTAATCTTTTATCCAACTTTATTCACCCGATTTTATGATTTTTTAAAAATTTTCTTCAATCCTCTAAAGGGATTTCCTAATGTCAACCACATTACCTAACTGCTTCTCAAAACATGGTAGCCAACATTATGGGATTCCAAGAAAAAGAGATCAGATCTTGGCTATTTTCATTATTAATAATATATGTTTATTTTAGATTTTATAATATTATCTTCAAAAACTCCAATTTTATTATATTTTTATTTTTGGGATTGGGCTGGACACAGACTTTTTGTCTCTAGTTTTGTTTTAGGTTGCTAGATTTTTAAAAGATAGGGCCTACTATGTAGCCTCCAAATTTCCCGTAACTTTGAGCCTAGCAGTATGTAGATGTTTTTTTTTTTTTTTTTTTTTTTTTTTTTTTTTTTTTTTTTTTTTTTTTTTTTTTTTATAGATCCTGTAAAAGTTCAATTGAAACCAGAATTTTTGAGGCTCACGAGCCCACTTATGAAAAATCTAAACCACTCCAATTAATTTCCTAATTAATGAATGGACCATCAACAACAGAGTGGATATAAAAGAGATTTGAATGATTTCAATTTTAGATATGAGCCATACTGATGGATTTATGAAACAAAAGGATTAGCATAGAGATTAAGCACCCAATTTTAATAAATTTAAGTTGGGACAAGGCTTTGATGATAATGATATGATTTTAATGACTTAGGGGGGGCTGATATTTTGATTAGTGATGTGCACTAATAAAAGAAGCATGGCTTTCCATGCTTTTTTAATATTTTGATTTTTTTGTTTTTTTTTTTCCAAATCTTGTAATATCAAAAAGTTAACACTGCATTGTATCACTTTTTTAGGTTGACCACAGAGGCGATCACGATCACTATTTTCAACCTTGATTGGACCGAAACGCGAGGAGCTTATGGAATTGAACTCCTAAAAGTTGTAAAGATTTACTTTTATAAAAAACAGTTAAAATTAAGTAAACAAAGGTGAAGACCCATAAAAGGCTTCACGTAATCTATCTTGATGGAAAATGGTTTAAGGGGAGATGAAAAATGAATTCTCAGCCATCACCCTAGTAATCATTATATGCTAAGAAAGTAGGATTCCTAAACACTTCTCCAACATGTACTCTTTAACAATTCTTTTTGGAACCCATTTTGCCTTAAATTCCTTGGATTTAGTTCCATTCCAAAAAAAAAAAAAAAAAACCCTCCCCCAAACACAGTAACAACTACTAGCTGGCTATTAATTTCTTTGGATTCACATGAGTAAAATGGTTTCAACAAAACTTTGCTCCAACACTGAAGGCCTGTGTGTTTGCATTAGAATACATAGGAATTCATAGTCAAATGAACTCTTTGGATTATTAAAGAAGTGAAGTGTGAACAACATGAGGTGAGGAAAAAAGGATATAAGATAGTAATGTCGATGAAACTTTAACTTTTCTAGGATTTGAATTACTAGGGTGAGAGCTGGGTATTGATTTTGCATCTTCCTTTTAATCACTTTCCATTAATTGGTGCTTATTTTTGGAAATTCAATTTTGATCTTCATTTTTAATTACCCTATGTATTCAATTCCTATGTTTTTTAATTCAAACAAATAGGGCCTAAAGAGAAGGTTATTTCTTGGGCTTTTTATATATATATACTTTGAACTTCATTTTTAACTACTTATGGCATGGATTCCTATGTATTCTAATGCAAACAAATAGGCCCTTCGAGAGAAGTACATGATCCTTGCGAAGCATAACTTCAACATTTTTTTTCATACGTGGCAATTAGTTTATTTGGCTAAGTAAGAAACATAAAAGCAAGAGGATTTTAACAAAAAAAAAAAAAAAAAAATCACATTAAGTGCATATTGTAGTAAAAAGTGTTAGTTTGTATGGTCTTAATCCATCAGATGATGTAATAAATTTATTAATTTCTTTATTCATCAATAAAATTATGCTTTTTTTTCATGAGATGAATGGTGTTTTATTACTTTATGCATTTAACCAATATATGTGACATGCTGGTTCATGAGATGAACTGGGTCTCATTAGTATATTAAATGTGATATATGTGTATGGACGAGATCCACATATGGGAGACATGTGTCACAAATCTTATACTTAAAATATCTTCACAACTAGTGATGAGACTGGGCATCTCATCTAATAAGGTTGCAGCACTTTGATCACTATGAGATGGTGTGATTTTTTTCAATCATTAGAATGTAAGATTCTGAATCATGGTGCTGGTACATTGGATGTATTGAAGGATCATGAGAAGCATCTTATGGAATATTGTCTTTATTTTAAGGTTTGCTCTCATAATTCCCCAGCAATAGGCTCTCAAACCTGAGACATTGATGAACTCAAGTCTCTGTCTATTCATTTGCTTTGAGTCACTAATGAATGTGGTCAATTGTAGGTCAACACCTCAGTGTCTTGCGTATGTGGTAGTAGAACTGTAAGAACATTGAATGGTTAAGATGTAATCTATCTATATTATGCCCTTGTGCCAATTAATAGATTTATCATTAGTAAGTACGCACCCATCTTAATTAAGAGCTAATTGGATGGTATTGATGATCACTGTGATTAATTGGGGCTCAAGGATAATAAAATATGGATATAAGATTAGTGGACAGGACCAATTGATCTATGGATGAGGATGGAGGGGCCTACTTGTGGTAATTGGGAAGTTTAGGGTCATCTTTATAATTTATTCCTAAGACTGGAGTGCAATTGTATTTATATAATAGTGTTATTTGCAATTAATTGTGGGCCTGGATTGCACATGAGATGTGGAGTAGCAGTGTCCCAGTTGGAGCCAGTTTTCTATTGAATCCCTAGTGGTCCTTACGCTGGCACAAGTTATTAGATAATTACTAATCCTACTTGAACTATAAAAAGGAAGGAATTATAAAGTTACTATTTCTATTTGAATTGAGACTTCTAATAGTGGTAATAGTAGGAAGAGTAGGTTACTAATTATTGTTGAAGTAAGACTTCTATTTCAATTAGTAAGAGAAGAGATTGAAAAACTATAAATAGGGGTTTATAGGGGTTGGACGTCCACTAAAATACTAAGAAGAATCACGCCCAGCCCCTTGTGCAAGTTGTTGCACGCCCACTTCTTTTTTTCTCTCTTCTAGTTCTTTAAGAGCTTCTAGTTGATTTTCTCTTGAAGATCTCACCGTTCTTCTTGAAAAAAGAGATCTGAAAGCGGGTTATAGCGTGGAAGACAGCAAGGTCTTGGAGATTCTAATTCGCTATAAGAAGATTTCTTGTTCAAGCTAATTGTCTTCTTCTCCATTAGAGCACTACCGGACTCTAAAGGTATAATCTATTTCATTGAATGTTGTAGATTTTTGGTTGCTTGATTGTTGCTGGTTTCTATCTTCTAGATAGAGTTTATTGCTATACATGATTGTTGAGATACTAACATGCGGGTTATCTTGTCCTCTCCATGTGGCCCACAAGTCTTTTACTTTCTTTTAAATGGTTGTTAGTTTATTTGAGGCTAGGCATAAAAGGCATCATGGTTTCCTTGGTTTCCTGTGAGGGCAAGGCATGGTGAATTTCTGTATAGCCCTTTGATTTCCATGTTTAGATTACCATGTAAGTCTCATTATTGAGACATAGGAATTTATGTAATTTTCTAAATTTATAAATTTTAGCAATGTCCGAGACGGAGAAGAAAAGTGAAGTTGGACTCCTAATCAAAGAGCTTGAAGATTACCAAAAGCGTTTTGGAGATGCCGAAAGAGTTTGAGGAATCCCAAAGTTTTGGAAAGTCTAGAAGTCCAAGAAGTCTATTCCGCTTGGGCCATATGGAGGAGATGACTAGTTTCTATTTTTGTACTTTCTATTTGTGAATAATTGCTTTTATAGAATATTTTTAAATCTGATCCAAACATAGTAGTTTCCAAAATTGGTTAAATCAAATTAATTTTTGAAAAGAGTTTTAATTAGTGTTGTTGGACCCATGAGATGGATCCATTGGTAGCACTAAAGAAACTGGACTTTCCTTAAAATAACTTGACTTGGAACCAATCATTGGTCATATCATGAGATGATTTGATGTCTATGAATGTGGGCCCATATACCTATAAAGAAATCATCAATTCTAAAATATTAAGTGGGAGCAAGGTATTTAAATTGAGAAATCCTCATGATTTAAAGGAGGGTCAATATTGATCCACTGCACACGAAAAAAAATAAAGTTGTGTCATCTTCGTCCTCTCTTCCCCAAACCCAACCCAATGGGGAAGACCAAATAAAGAGAAAATGCTACATCGGCTTGGAGATATGATGTTTTTAACAATTTGAGGATTCCCATGGAGGAAGAAGAGGAGATTTGCAGGGGTTCCAGTTTGGAATGAAGATCAGACTAGACCCCTGCAAATCTCCTCTTCTTCCTCCACGCGAATCCAATGTCCTCTTCTTCACCCTCGTAATAAGCTCTTATTTGTATGTTTGTCAAGCATATTTTTTCAAATAGATCTAATTGGATTAGATATTACTACATGTCTTACCAAATGGTCGGTTTGTAAAATGGTCTATTTGGAACATTACTATTTCAAATAGATCTATTTCGATCATATAAGACTTGCCAAACAAACCCTAAATATAGATGTAATTTAACATGAGAATATAGAGATTTTAGGAATTTGGTTAAACCAAAGTTTTAATTTTTGATTTGTGTTGAAAATTTCTAGATAGTAATCTTGGGCGTGATTTTAGTGTAACCCACTATATCTATTGGAGGTCTTTGAAAGAGATAAGGGTCGGTCCATTCAAAATAGGAAGTAAGATTAAAATTTGATAATGAATTGAGATATGAGAGGAATATTTGTTTTATTTTAGGAATCACTGATTTATTCAAAACAGGGTTTTTTGTGAGAGATTTTAGGAATCAAATCCGGATTCGCCCTTGAAAAAAAAAATTGAGAAAGCTGACATAGCACTCTCCAGAGCAGGGCTCCCTATTGCTTATATATATATATATATAAATATATACTGTGGAGATCCTCCTATGAGAGATATCTCTCACCTTATATAAGAGATAGGGGTGAGGGCCCTCACATTTAAGTTGTTGGCATTGAATATGAATGTGAGGGTCCCCATTTAATCTCTCATAGGAGCATCTCCCTATATATATATATATATATATATATATATGGACCATGCTTAAGCTTAGGATAAGATTTCATAAGCTAACGCTTCTGGGACCCACCCTTGGTCCATCCAAATAGACCGAACACACGACCACCCTAAATTGCACATGTCCACTAACTTTTGATCAAATCCGAATTTACTAAACCGTTGGATCGACTGTGTACCGATCTGAATGGACTGTTGATCATTAATCTTTTGATGCCTAGATGGAGATGATAGAAACCACAGTTGTGGCTAATTGTTTGCAAAGAGAAGGGTCCTAGGGCCCATTATATATATATATATATATATATATATATTTATATATATATGTATATCTCTACTCTTTCTCACCCATCTAACTTCACTACCATTGCATATCTTCCCACAACCCACCTTCCAAACACGTCACCTCCTTTCATATATCTGCATCCTTATCTTCATCACATCTTATTCCCATAACCAAACAACATCCTCACGGCCTGCATTAACACCCACCACATACCGAACCTAACCACATGTGCATACCAAACCTCTACCATCTCAACCTCTTCATCACAACCATCTCTCTTTCATTTTACTTTCTTTAATGCATCATACACGAACCCACTTCAACTCTCATGGCCAAAGTCATATCGACCCGCCTTTAAACAGTCAGCACTTTCCTTCACATTTCAACCCATCTCTTCTCCTCCTTACCCACTCAAGTTCCAAGCACAAAATCGAGCCCACCACTCTTTGCTAGCCACCAAATCACATATTTGCAAGTTCACCAATCCATCCTCCATCCTCTGTTCAACTTTCCCATAGGCCCCTCATCTATCCAGCCAAACAACTCTTCACCCAATCTTTGTCATCTACCTATCTAAATAGTAAAATAGCTCCCCCATCTTCACAACCATCCTTATTTTTCTTTTTATTTCTCCTCATCATTCATCTTTCTCACCTCTTTGTCATCTCTTCGCTCATCAGAATCGAACCCATTCTTATCATCACCTATGAACTCACCAGATCAAATCCAGGTTTACTCAACACCATATAATACAACCAACACGACTCACATCTATGCCTGGCCAAACAAACCCATTCAAATCACTTGGCCGCCTATACACCAACCTACTTCCAACCCATTACCCACTCTCCAGCTCAATTCGTTACCCACACAATGTAGTTATCCCAGCGGTCAACCCAAACCCAACTGTTGGCCCACCAAATGAACCAAAGTACTGTTGAAACCCTGCCACTCATCTAAAACCCACTCAACCGTTTGCACACCCACCGAGACATAACCCATTAACCCTTCAACACCCAACCTGTTAGAAATAGGTGGGCCTCGTGGATAGGTTTTAAAAACTTTTGACCCACTTGACTCAGGGATCAAGTACCCATAAGGCCATAAAACCTAATCCAGGATCCAAGAACCTCAAACTCATAATCAAGATCAGTAAACACTATCTCTAGGATAGTAAATAGCAATCCATTCAACCAAAATAAATCCACAAGATACAAGGAAGTAGATTGTACCTTTGGAGCTCGGTAGCGCTTTAATGGAGAAGAAGACAATTATCTTGAACAAGAACTCTTCTTGTAGCGAATTAAGGATCTCCAAGACCTTGTTGTCTTCCACGTTGTGACCCGTTTCAGATCTCTTTTCTCAAGAAGAATGGTGGAATCTCCAAGAGAAAATCAACTAGAAGCTCTAAGGAAACTAGAAGAAGAAGAGAAAGGAGGGGGTGCAACTCTTGCACTATTGGGCATGAATTCCAAGGTAGTCATCCAAGGGGTTTAGTGCCCCTATTTATAGCCCTATGCAACATCCTCTTTCTAATTAAAATAGAAGTCTCACTTCCATAAGAATTAGTAATTATCTTATTTCTAATTATTATTAGAAGTTTCACTTCCATGACAATTAGCAACTTACTATTACCACTATTAGAAGTCTCACTTTAAATAGAAATAGTAACTTTCTAATTCCTTTCCTTTTGAGTTCAAGTAGAATCAGCAATGATCTAATAATTGGGCTAGCGTAGGAGACCACTAGGGATTCCATAGAAAGTTGGCTCCAACTGGGACACCCTGACCACACATCTCATGTGCAATCCGGGCCCACAGTTAATTGCAAATAATTTCACTTTATAAATGCAATTACAATCCAGTCTTAGGAATAAATTACAAAGAAGACCCTAAACTTCCTTATTGCCACAAGTAGGCCCCTCCATCTATATCAATGGATCAATTGGACCTGTCCACCAAATTAGATCCATATCTTATTATCCTTGAGACCCAATTAATTATAGTGATCATCAGTACCATCCAATTAACTCTTAATTGAGATGGGTGCGCACTTACTAATGATAAATCCATTAATTGGCACAAGGGGATATTGTAGATAAATTTCATCTTGATAATTGAATGTTCCCACAGTCCTACTATCACGTACCCAAGACACTGAGGTGTTGACCTACAGTTGGCCTCACTCGTTGGTGACTCAAAGCAAATGAATAGACAGAAACTTGAGTTCATTAATGTCTCAAGATTAAGAGCCTATTGCTAAGGAATTATGAGAGCAGACCTTACAGTATAAACAATGTTTCACAAGGTGCTTCTCATGGTCCTTCAATACATCCAATGTACCAGCACCATGATTCAGATTCTTACAGTCTGATGATTGAGACAAATCACACTATCTCATAGTGATCAAAGTGCTACAACCTTATTAGATGAGATGCACAGTCTCATCACCGGTTGTGAATCAATTTAAGTATAGGATTTGTGACATATGTCTCCCGTATGTGGATTTCATCCATACACATGTGTCACATCTATATATACTTGTGGGCTTCGGTCTATCTCATGAACCATCATGTCATTCGTATTGGTTATGTGCAAGAAAGTAATAAAACACCATTCATCTCATGAAAGTAAAGCATGATTATATTGATAAATATTGAAATAAATAAATTTATTACTTCATCCACTAGATTGAGACCATATAATCTAACACAACCCACACTTGAACCTATCCAAACCACCTATTGACCCACCCATTGAAACTAACCCTCCATCTATGCAACCCACAAACTGAGCCCATCAATCTATATCTTAGTGCTTTATCAGCTAGACCTATTTCATCTACACGGCCTTCGTGTTTTCTTAAAAAAACAATTCTTTAATAGTTTCATGGATTTTTGAATTTTTTTTATTTTAGGGATCTTGATCTACAAGAGATTGAGTCCTCTTTTGTTCTGGAACAAGAAGGAAAGAGACATGGATGCTATTCCATATTGGGAAATAAGAGATTTTAATTTATTCATGAAGAGGTATGATTTCTTTTCTTTTGTATTTCGTTATAGATTTTTTATTGTAGTTCTTTATTGTATTTTTTTTCCCTTTATTCTAGTCAGATTCAAGGTACGAGTACTAGTGGTATGATTTTCTTTTCTTTTGTTTTTTCTTTTATTTTTTTCCGTTATTGTAGTTCTTTTCTTTTTTATTTTTTGTACTAAATCTTTAAATGTGAAATTGCATTTTGCTTTTAAAAGAAGCTGCATTTTGCATTAGGGTGTTTGTGATGATCCATAAATTCCTATCAGTTTATTCTTTTTCCTTCAATTTCTATTATTCAATGCTACAGTTTTAGTCCAATTTTGATCAATAAAGATTTAAGGATTTGATATTCAAAACTAGATATAATTACAATGTCTTTGAATATTAATAACATCTATGCAGCGATTGTCATAGATTCAAAGGACGATGCAATAGAGGTATGCTTTTTTTTTTTTTTTTTCCTTTTGTATTTTTTTTAACTTTTTATGGCAGTTTTTATCTTTTGTATTTTGTTGTATATTTTTTTAGTAAATGCTTAAATATGAAATTGCATTCTACTTTGGGGTTTTTGTGATGATCCATAGCTTCTTTCATTTTATTTTTTTTTGTATTTTTTTTTTTAGTTTTATCAAACATTGAACTTTGAAGAAATTCTAATTTTAGTATTTTATTCTAGATTTTGATCAAATTGGTGATTGGAAAAATGGCAGATCCATCCTCATTCACAGAACTCAACTACTCCCACCCTCATCATGGCATTACCTGAGCTTTGACTCTATGAATTGTCTCTCATTGCATCACTACACTCTTCTACATCTCAGGTTCTCTTCTCACCTCCTTCTCTGTTTCCTTTCTGTTTCTACTTCCATATTTTACTTCCTTTTATCTCTCTACTCTTTCTCACCCATCTAACTACACTACCATTGCGTATCTTCCCACGGCCCACCTTCCAAACACATCACCTCCCTTCATATGTGAATCCTTATCTTCATCACATCTTATTCCGATAACTAAACAACATCTTCATGGCCCGTGTCACACCCCCAAAAGTGAAACTGGGGTTATGCGTGAGATTAGGGCCAATTAAATTTTTTTCAACATTAATCAATGTAACTTAGCCCCAATTATATCCCAACTGGATCGAAGACCGCTGTAAGGTATAAACATTTCCTCAAATACGTATAACAAATAGCGGAAGCTTCAAACATACATGTGGTATCTAAATATGTATAGTTTAGAGCAAATACTGAATAATCATATCTAAAGTTCAAGTTTAGAACAATTAACAAAAGTATTATTTACAATAAGTTCAAGTTTAGAACAATTAACAAAAGTATTATTTACAATAAGAAAGCCACACTAAAACTGCACCTAATCAAAAGATAAAAGAAACCAAAAGATGAATCTAAATCCATCATAAGGCATGAAGGCACTGGTATATGGGGTTGATACGGCTATACAATGCTGTCCGTACTATACTCTAGGAAGTCATTAGGCTGATCCGCCTGAACTTCTTCCATCGCTTCCTCCTCGGGAAAAAAGGGCTCGGTACCTATGCACCAAGAGTAGCATCATTAGACACGAAGGTCGGCAAGCAGAAAAATATATAAATCACCAAAGATATGCAGTACTAAAGAGAGTAAATGATAGACAATATCATAAGAATGCAAAGCATCAGAATCAAGAACAAGCTAACATAAACATCTATCAAAGTAGGTGGTCTACATGTGCTAATTACGACAGGATAGTGTCATTGCCCTCCGTACTCACATTGAGTTGTGACGGAGATATAAATGATTGGGATCATACCCCATTCAATCAAAGTCGATACCCCATTCGCATCTATTGGTGTCCATTACACCAACCCAAACTGCAGATGATCCTAAATTCAAAGTCCTCACACAGGTGGAGCCTTAGCTATGTTGAACGTTAACAGCTGAGTGGTGTCTGACACAAAGAATCCTAAACAGACATAAGTGAGGGCTAGGCTTTTTTGCGCGAATAAGATTCAACAAACATTAGAGAAACTACTTTGCTTCAAATCAAATCAAACTTCAAACAAACTTCAATAGTAGTCCTCTTTAAGCCGTACATTCAAAGCCATCTAGCCTCAACACCTCAAACAAACCTCAGAATAAACGGAACATCAAAAGGGATCCTAAGTCCATCATCTAAGTTCTTTATGTGATCCTAAACAAAGTAAAGTAAACAAAGCTAATGAACATGCTTGTTACACGTAGACGAGTACCAGACGATACAAATTCAGAATCAAAAGCGATAGACAATCCAAACCTAGGTCTAGTGTTAAACCCGAAACATCGTATAACCTACTCAGTCAACAAAAGGGATTAGGGCTCACAATACCTAGACGAACAATCTTCTTGCATAGATTTAAAGAAGGGTATCTCGTTGGCCCGTATCGTTCAAGATTGAGCTAGGTTGGATCCCCATACAACCGGAATAACCGTGAAGAAAGTCGGCTCAAAACATCTCCACATACAGTCAAATGAGTCCAAAAAGGATAGCCAAAGTCCCACCTAAGTCCATTCAAAATAGGGTGAAAAAGGCCCTTCCAAGAAGGGATTCACAGTTGTCCCGGTCGACCTGGCCCTTGGCTGGTCGACCCCATACATAGCGAGCCCAATCGACCTGAAGAAATCAGGTCGACATCCCCCTGTGTGCCTGGTCAACCGGGCCTGTTGTAAGTTAAATAGGTGAACAGTGTTTTGGTCAGGTTCCAGAGAACCTGATCTTGTGTGGCGGCCCGGTCGATTGTGCGCACTGCAATTATAGAAACAAGCAGGTCCAAATCCATTCCCTCTTCCTTGGACCTGATTTGCAACCAAATCAAGTACAAAAACATTCTACCCTCATCCCACAAATCTAGCTAATCAAGTCATGAAAATCAAAATCCATTTCATTAGGCTAACAAACCTAATTATCATGTTTTCAAACCCCTAAAGCATCGATTGAGCAATTAACATCTAAATCATCATTTTCCCATACAAATCAAGGGAGACAAACATATCAAGCATAAATATATGTATCTACTTGCCTTGATGAAGAGCTTGACCAAAAATCAAAGAGAGAATTTGGGGAAAAGTCCTCTTTAAGCTCAAACTTGAGAAAATGGCTTCCAAACCCAAAACCAACTACAAAATGGATGCAAATGGGTTGGATGAGTCCCTTTATTTCATTTCTAAGAAAAAGGAAGAAGACTCACTAAGCTTACAAGCTTTAGGAGCTTACCTTAGAGTGGGTTGTGGATGAAAGACTTGGAAAAGTAGATGAGTGAGCTCTTGGAGGCTTGGGGAAGATGAAGTGAAGCTTCACTGGCGATGTCGGAGCTCTGGTGGCTGGAAATGGAAGGGAAGCAGTGAAGGGGCAGAGTCTTTTGAGAAGGAATAATGAAATAAGAAAGAGAGAATAAGAGATGGGTGAGGGAGTTATATTAGGTTAGGTTATGGGTTAATTTGAAATTAGTCCTTGGTTTCACTAAGGATGATATTTTGTCCTCTTCGACGCGTCAGATTTAAACACGACAGAAGACTAATGTTCATGAAATGTCGAGACCTACCTGATGCACCCAAACTCACCAAAACTCATAATCTTAAATAAACCCCTGAAAACTTTCCGAGATTTGCAAACCACCACCCTATGGTACCCAAATGAGCTCAAACTCGCGCGAGACTTCGCACGCGTAATCCACACATTAAACTCAACTCGCTAAGACTCTAAACGTACTTACTAACTAATCAAGCAATTAATTATAATTAATAAAAGATTAAGGGACGGGATGTTACAGCCTGCATTAACACCCACCAAATACCAAACCTAGCCACTTGTGCATACCAAATCTCTACCATCTCAACCTCTTCATCACAACCATATTTCTTTGAGTTCAATTCACTTTCTCTTCTATCAATGAATGTTTTGAGGTGAGGAGTGTTTGCTTAGTTTGGGGGGTTCTCTTTTGGGAAGAGTCTTCGGCCATTGGCGGGGGACTCTTAGGAGGAGTTGTTGAGTATTCTTACTAATACCTTTTTTTAAGGGAATCTAAGTACTCTCAGATTTGGAAGCACTCCATCTTCGGAGAATTCTCGGCTAAAGCTTTTTATTTGGCCTTGGAGGGAACTTTGCTTCATAGGGCCCATTCCTCCCTTATGTGGTTGGGGTTGGCTCCTCCTCGGGCTGAGGCTTTTTGTTGGTTGGTTGTTGATAAGTCCTTAAAAATGCATAATTTCATCATCATTTTAGAATTAATTAAGGACTTAATCTTCGAATCATGGACCATTTTAGTAGAAAAATCATGATATTATGTTTATGGGCATCAAAGTCTGAATTCGAGTCAAAATTCATTGAAAATTTGCATTTTCACATGAAATCATGAAATTCTTTATTTTTGGCATTGAAATTCACAAATTTCTCATTACTTTTTATTTACAAATAAAATGATGAATTTTATTTGCACCATTGATTTAATTGATGATTTGATAAAATGGTGACATTTTATTGGGCCCGCATCTTGCATAATTCTTTCCCTATATGAATAGATTATTCTTTGACATTTATTTTTATTTTTATAGGGAATTTCAGAAATTGGGGCTCGCATAAGAGAATTGATGAAGCAAATGCACCATGGGACCCATCTATGTTTGGCATAAATTCCAATGAGAGGAAGTGGGCCCATCTAAGTATACTTTTCCAGCCATGAAGAGTTCTAAAAAAAATGGGAAAATCTTTCTAAGCAATCAAGTTAGAAACCAAATCCAAGAGTCCAAGATTCCAGCACTTAGTTGTTTAAGATATCTCCTAAAAGATAGGCTTCCAAATTTTGAAAGTTTGCAACCCAAGATTCTTGGGAAGATGGAGTTGCACGTCCAACACTTCCAAGGAGATAAAACACATCCATAAAGGGGGTTGGCCATATTGTTTCAAATTTTGAATTAAATCTAAAGTGGGCCCAAGAAAGGAAGTAGCATGAGACATAAAGAATCCTACCTTTAGTAGGATAATGTGCTAAGAAATTCAAGAAGATAAGGAGCTGGAAAATCCCTTGAAACTTTCCCAATAACCCTCATAATCCTAATCCAACTTGGACCCCACACTACTTATCCTTCTCAAACCAAAAACCTTGCAACCCAAGATACCAAAAAAATATAAAAAGACCACAAAAGGGGTTGTACGTGCAATCCATCTCCTCCCATCCCTCTTGGACGACCAGCAACTTCTTTCCCATCCTTTTCCATTAATTTTTCTCCATCTCTCATCCTTCGATCACAATTTCATCCAAGGCCTTCCCTAAGGTACACCACCACTTGGATTTCTACGCCACCATGCCGCCGCCGTTGCCACCGTCGCTCCATCATCAACCAGCCATTTACTTCTCCATTGGTGAAGGATTGAAGACTTGAAGATGGGATTATGCGCAAGTCCTATCTTCTTCATGTGTTTGATCTAGGGTAAGGAAATATATATATATTTTTTAGTTTTGATTCCTTTTGGGAAATTTCTAGTTTATTGGTTTACTTTAATTTAAAAGACACAATTAGTGAGGTCAAGGTGCCCCGCCTTGGATCGGCATCGTGTGTTTGTGGGTAGTGACAGTACGCACTTGGTGCGGTGTTTTTGCAGTCTTTTTATTAATCTTACCAATATAACGTTGTGATTTCCGTAATAAGAATATTTAGAATTTTTTTTATTCTTATTTCTGAATGATATTATTAATGAATTTTTACTTTTAATACATGATTTATTTACTTTTATGCAATTGGTGGTTTGATGTCTTTTATGTTTTTGCTGTTTTTAGATTATGATTTTTAGATTAGGATATTTTTTTTATTTGAGATTATAATTTTTAATTTGGATTTGTAATTAAATTTTAATTTCAATTTCGTAGAGATTTATTTATATAGATTTTTGATAGGCCAGATTAGTTTTTCAATAGGACAGGTCTTGCGATTAATTACTCCTTGTGGATCGACCTCGGACTTCACCGAGTTATTACTACAATCGCGGCCTTGCACTTGGGGCTGACGATCAGTTGTTGTCCGTAAAGTCTCAACGGTTGACAATCTAAGAAGGAGAGGGTTTACTTCTAATAATCTTTTAGAGAATTGGGTGATGTGTGGCAAGGAGTTAATCAACCATCTTTTTGTTCATTGTGAGGTGGCAACTTTGGTTTGAAGCAACTTTATCCAGAGACGCGATTTAGCTTGGTGTTGCCCTAAGAGAGTCTTACGGAGGATGATCCCCTTCGCTTTCTTATGTTCTATTTGGAAGGAGAGAAATGATAGAATCTTTAGGAGTTCTTCTTCTTCAACAGAAGATTTAACCTCTAAATTGCTTTTAGGATTGCAAAATGGGCTTTGATTAGAAAGGAGTTCTCCAAGCTTACCTTGGGTGACATTATTTCAAGTTAGGGAGCTTGCATGGCGTGTGGCTCTTCTGAGGAGAGGAGATCAACCCCTTAGTATCCCCCTCCATAAGGGGTTTTAAAGTTCAATGTGGATGGTTCTTCAAGGGGGAGCCGGGTCATGTAGGGATTAGAGGTGTGCTTCATAATAGCAAGGGCGAGGTGTTACTTATGTTTTCTAAGAATATTGGTGTGTGTGATTCCAATGAAGCGGAGGTGCTGGCTATTCTGGAAGGTCTTAGGTTGTTCTCTACAAGATATGGTGGTGCACTTCTTATCAAAAGTGATTCCTCTAATGTGATTGCTTGGGTGTCCAACAAGTAAGCTAATTCGTTGAAATTCCAATTTCATTTTAATGAAATTAGGGAGTTATTGACCAACATAAATGTTTCATTTCGTCATGTGTTTAGATCCGCTAATTCCATCGTAGATGTATTAGCCAAGCAAGGGGTCGATAGGTTGATTCCTTGCATAGGTGTGTTATTGTAATTAAGGTTGGGCTGGTGCATCTCTCTTGCACCTTTCCGTTCCTTTGTTTTGATTTTCTTTGTCTCTCCCTTTTTTTCTAATGAAATCTTTTGTTACCGCTTAAAAAAAAAAAAAAAAAAAAAAAAAGAAAAACCTTTTCTTTACTGCTTCATATATACACAAGCCCACTTCAACTCTCACAGCCAAAGTCCATTCGACCCACCTTTAAACAACCAGCACCATCCTTCATGTCTCTACCCATCTCTTCTCCTCCTTACTCAAATTCCAAGCACAAAACCAAGCCCACCACTCTCTACTAGCCATCAAATCACTCATATCTGTAAGTAGTAGAGGTATGATTTTCTTTTCTTTTCTTTTCTTTTGTTATTTTAGTTATTATCTTTTGTATTTTTTGGTAGTAAATGTTTTAACATGAAATTGCATTTTGCTTTTAAAAGAAACTTCATTTTGCATTGGGGTTTTTGCGATGATCCATAAATTACTTTCACTTTATTTTTTCCTTCAATTCCTATTAATCAATGTTCCAGCTTTAGCCCAATTATGATCAATAAAGATCCTAAGTATTTGATCTTCAAGATTTGATCTTCAAGACTAGATATAATTGCAATGTCTTTGAATATTGAAAGCGTCAATGCACTGGTACGATGTAATAGAGGTATGATTGATATTAGTGATCATCTTCCTTGATCTCATGCCATTCAGAATCTCCTTGAGATGTCCAATTCATTTGTATGATATTTTATGATTTGCATTCAGATATGATAGTTGTTAGTTGCTACTAATGTTTACTCTTTTGAATTTATTAATTTTTTTTTTTGAAAAAAAAATTGTAATTGCAACTTTGTTTCTTTTTTATAGATTTGATATAGATAATTTCAAAAGGTTAAATAATATATCTATTTTTTTATATATTTTATTCATAATATTATTTTTAAAAATATTAAGTTCTTATTTTTTTCTTTTTTTATTGGGCCTCTCACACTAGTATAATGTAGCTTTGAAGGGTTTTGAGATCTCTCCATTTTGAAATCCCGAGTCCTCACCACTGCCACCTCACCCGCCATGTATCGAGCAATTATAGGGCTATGTCAATGATGGAACCCCCAAAATCTAATTAATTTTCTTACAATCTATATGTAATCTCCTCCCCTAAAAACTCTCCATTATTGAGAGAGAGAGAGAGAGAGAGGTGGTGCTAGTGCTCCTAATAAATCTCCCTACATGACATTGAAATCACGGCCCATCTCTAGCTAGGTTTCCTAATTGGGTTTCAAATGATAAATCTCCCGACATATTCGGGAACCCATGGTTTTAAAGAAGTCGGGTCCGGATCCCCTGTATCGTCCAAACAGGAACTTGTTCTGCCTGATAATATGAGGACACGTGTCAAACATGTCAAGTCAGCTGTGCTCCTCGTCTCAGCCGCCTCCCTAAAATGAATAAAAGAAAAGAGGGAGGGCTTTTTTACAAATAAAAAAAAATATTTCAAGAAACCTTACATCGATAAAAGCTGCAATCATCGTCCCCGACGATTCGGATTTCTGATCGTTGCTGGGGAAGAAGGAGGACTCTCTCTCTCTCTCTCTCTCTCTTGATGATTTAATTCATTCCCCCCCTTTCTGGATCTCTACTTCTTTTGTTTGTTGCTTTTTTCTTTTTGTGAAATCGGAAGGCAAAGAAGCACTGTCGACCTTCACAATGCCTAGTGAACTACGTCCAGAAACATGGCACTTGTGGAAATTGGATTGCCTTACCCCCACAAAGTAGGCAGGTCCTTTAATCATCTTCCTCATGAATACTCTACACTCACTGTTAGACCCCGTCCCTAGTTAATTGAGATTAACTCTAATTGATTGAAAATTAAGCTAATTAATTATGTTTAATTAAGCTAATGATGGTTTATGGCCAAATAGAATTGATTTAGCCTAAAATGAATGATTTAGGCTTAATGAAATTATAGTGAATGAGATTGAATGAATTAAATGGAATTTTGACTCAAACAATGAAATTAAGGACTTTTTCGTAAATATGAATTTTTACGTATTTTATCGAATACGGAAACTCTTGATACCAATACGCATATCTCGATGAGTATGATAACTTTCATAAAAGACTCGAAGTCGTTTGACGAGAGTTGGATCAAATGACCTTTCATTTGACTCGAATTGTACACTACAACAATGTTATAAAAGTAGAATTCTACCAAACGTCGCAAAAAGTAGAATTCTACCAAACGTCGCTAAAAGTTAGACTTTTACCGACGTTTTATAAAAAACGTCGGAAAAGTGAGACTTTTACCGACGTTTTTATATAAAACGTCGGCAAAAATCATTTTAGAATTAACTTTTACCGACGTTGTACTATAAAACGTCGGCAAAGATAAATTCTAGAACTAACTTCTTGTAAAATTCTACTTTTAGCGACGTTTTACCAAAAAACGTCGGTAAAAGACTATCGTTTAGTGACATTTTCTATTAAACGTCGGTAAAAGACTAGCTTTTAGTGACATTTTCTATTAAATGTCGGCAAAGTACAATCTTGTTATTTACCTCATTTTTAGGGAAAATAAACATCAGAGACCATTATCGGGAAAAAATGAACTTTTAGCAACGTTTTTTTTGTTAAATGTCAGTCGGTCAGGTTTAATTATTTTTTAGAAAAATTTAAAATCAGACCTTTACCGACGAATGTTTTTTTTACCGACGAAAATTAACGTTGGAGAATTTATTGCCGACGTTTAATTTAAAACGTTGGTATACCCCATTGTTGTATCCCACTGAAATTTTCCCACTCCCGCCACCAAAAGCCCTCTTCTCTCCTCTCTCTCTCTCTCCCTCTGCGCTCTCTCTGTCTCTCTCGCTGACTCGATCTCTTCGCTCCCTCTCTCTGCTCTCTCTGTCTCTCTCGCTCGATCTCTCTATTCGATCTCTCTGCTCTCTCTATTTTCTTTCTTTCCCTCCCTTCCTCACCATTTTCTTTCTCTCTCAATCGAGAAAGAAAAATCGTGAACATTAATAAGTTGAATAGAGTTCGTGAACATTGAAACTTGAAGACAAAGCCTAGATGTTTTACCCTCTGAAGCAAATAAAACAAAAAGGGACAGCAGCAGCAGCAGAAGAAGCAGAAGTAGAAGTAGAAGATGGACGTTCTCTTTGGCTCGATCGACGTCCGAGATCTTCTCTCCTGCCAAGACCTCGAAGAATCCTCCCCTCTCTCCGCTCCAGATCTCCGCCTCCTCGTCGACCGTCTCCAGATCCGATCCCTCGACATCAAAGAAAAGGTCCGATCCTACCTCCTCTCCCACCACTCCGACTTCTCCCACATCTTCTCTCTCTCCTCCCACTCCTGCTCCCAAACCCTCTCCCTCTCCGACGACGTCTCCGCCCTCCTCCGCCTCCTCGACCTCGACATCCGCCATCTCGCCGACGATATCCGCCGCAACCGCCTCGAGCTCGATGAGCGGAGGGAGGCTCTGCAGCTGCTCCTCATCGTCTCCGATCTCATCCGACGGCTGAGATCCGCGTGGGAGGATTTGACCGCCGGATCGGTGATCGAGGCGGCGAAGGCCGTTAGGGATTTGAAGAAGTAGGTTCCGGATCCCGACGAGAGAGAGCCTAAGCTTTACGGTTTCTTGAGGGAGGAGTGGCTGCGCTGCTTCGATGAGGTACGGCTAGGGTTAGGGCTTCGACTTTAAAGTTTGATGTTCTTTTAATCTTGTTTTAGGTTTTGTTCATCATCAGGAAATTGTGAATTTTTTTTTCAAACTTCAGGTGCAGGAGGTTCTTGCGAGGGCTATGGGAAATGCGGTCGTGTTTGAGGAGGAGAATCGGCGACTGAGAACTACATTTCGGTCGAGAGTAGGCGAAACTGAAGGAGTTGAGCTTAGCACGGTTTTGACGGCAATGGATGTGAGTTTTCTTTGCATCTGCTCTCCCTGCTTCTGTAATTCGATTATATTGAATTCTCAATATAATTGACTTTCTGTTTCCTATCTTTGTTCACGGATAGTCGGGGTTCTTGATTATGGGCTTGCTAAGGTAGCAGACTTAATGATCAAGTATGTCATTATCCCCACAATACGCGATGGATCTAGCACTGTTTTAGTTGAAGCAGTCAATCAGAACTCTGAGCAGAAGGATGGGGCAATCCTTAGTCTAGTTTCATCTTCTGATTTCCAGGTATGGCCACATTCTTTTTATCTATCAAGATAAAAACTTTTTTTTTTTTTTTTTTTTTGGCTTCTGTGTTTTATCCTGAAGCTAATTGTAATGGGCTTGCAAATAGCTAAATTGGAGAAGAAAAGATGGTGATTTGTGTGCCAAGCACAGAAGAAAGCTGTAAGAAAGAGGAAGTTGGAAACCACTTAATAATGTGTAATTGTGTAAAGGATAAAACTTGTGGCAGGAGCAATTATATGAACTGTTGTCACAGCCCCGGACTGGATTTTTTGCAATCCGAGGCTGCGGCGGTGCGCGCCGAGCAGTGCCAGAAAATTTCGCTTGCGTGCACGTGTGATTCCCGTATGCTTCTGAAGTGAGGATGAGACTAATACCTCAAATCAAAGAAATTTTGCAGCTGAAGCTCGCGTAATCAGCAATAGACATATATTAAACATATTTATAGAAAGACGAATATCATAGTGCACAAATTCCAAAAGAGCATTTACATTAAACTTGAAGTTAGAACTTATACCAAAGAAGAAAAAGTTGTTTTAATTACAACCCAACCATGACCATACAAAAACAGGGCCAATGAAATCCCAAAAGATATACAAGAGATATCATAAAAAAAACCCCAAAACTCAAAATGTGATGCGTAGGCTCCTGCGCAATGTTGTGTCTAGATGACATGATCCACACACCATTTGCTTACGTCCTGTGGCTCCTCAGCAGCCGTCTCCAACTCCGGGGTAGGGGAAGGGGAGTGGTCACCTATAACACCAAGTGTAGCTAAGTCTGGTTTACTAAATGGTTCCTTCCAACTGAGGATAAGTGTTTCCAAAAACAATATCATTTGTAGAAACACCCTCCTTACTCCTTAGCTTACCTGAAAATTACCCTCCCCTTAAATATGAACAACAAAAATATTAAAGATAGAAAAAACTTTGATTAGTTTGCATGGAGTAGGTCAATCAGACATCCAAGAGAGTGTGGAAAGAGAATAACCTCAACTTTGATCCTAGAAGAAAGTGAGCTAGCGCAGAGCCGCAGAAATCCTCGAGTAACAAGAGTGAGTGAGGACAGATCCGTGAACCCAACAAGTAGAGCATAAACTTCCTTGCATTGCTGAATATATTCCCATTGTGCCAGATAAAGCTTCAATTGCACAACTGGAGTCGTCCTGAATCTCCTGATCCCACTAATACCACTGGGATTTGGTTCAATATCCGAATTTTTAAGTTTGCATATATGGCTATTTCCTTAAGAATGCTACAAGATGGAAATGCTAATCCTTTGAATTAGAACCTGTAGGTTGAGGGTGAAAAACTGAAATATGCCAAGGGTCACATGTAATGTAAAGTATTAAACAAGGTCAAATATTGGAAGGCTAGGCTTTCCATCTTGTGTAATTTTAGGACCCTTGTTTATCCACAAAGGTGCTCCTCAAGCCATTGGTCCAGATAATGGATGGGCCTCATGCATCAGAATATTAAACCATACAATGTAAGAGGATGGTTGAGAATCTTATAATTTCTCAATAAAGCAAAAGCTTGAGTGGATGATTTCCAAAGACTAAATTAATACTCGATAAACCTTATCGAAAACCTTTTTCTATAATAACCACTACCTTACTAATTACAACTGAAGGAAAAACCATCATATTTAGATGTTATACATTGTAGTTTTGTCATTTAAATAAAAAATTGATGTGGTTTTTTGAATTGAGTCAACTCTGCCTACTGCTGTGTCATTTTGAGTTTGAGCCACAATGTCACCAGCTATGCTTTGCAGGTTTGGCATATCACAGTATCATGTTGCTTACCTATTGAAGGCAAAGGCAATTATAGTCGGCATGTGTTACTGACACATTGTAGAGCATATGCGGTTTTATGTCTGCTCCTTCCAAGCTGATAGTAGAAACAATGCCCTTGACAACTCACAATCCAAACAACCATAAATCAAGTTTGTAACCTTCTTTGAATGGAATCATAAGCAACTTTCATCAAGCAGTATCTTTGACTATATCTCTGCTGAAATTATGACTAAACACGTAGAAACTCAAACAACCATATCCTTTTGAATGATGGCTACTATAAAAAGAGGAGATAAGAAAAGAAAAGCACATCGAAACCCCTTGATTACTCCACATGAGGAGCATAATCTGTTTTTACCCTGCTCGTTGGGATGATCTGGCATTGGGAAAAAAACCTGTTCTCTGGAGAGAATCCATGGTCATGGCATACCAATAATTGTACCACATTGAAAAATCACATTTCTGGTTAAAATAATGTAAAACTGTCTATGTGAATGTACTCTAAATATCAACTTATAAGCTCTGGTCAGTCTCATGGTCCATTTTTTCCAGCTTCAGGTGGTACTGGCCTGGTTTAAGCATCTGGTAGTTTATGCAACTGCATGTTCTTTCTTTCTTTTCTTTTCTTTTGTTTTTTTTTCAATGATAACAATTAACTTTTATTAATGCTAACAAAAATGATAACAAGTAACTTTTATTAAGAGGAACGTACATCCCAAAGGACAACGCTGGGTGTATGAGAGTATGAGACTTAAATACTACAAAGACATCACAACAAAAGCTACAACACCCACACTAGAGACTGATCTTCCTTTTTGGGGGAGTTTTCTTTTGATCAATTTTCAGTGTAGGTGTTGAAGAATTATTTTGTTAATAAATATTTATTATTTTTGTGAGTTCAAGTCACAGTACCAATCAAAAGAAGGTAATATCTGTTTCTGTTTTCTTTTTCTTCTTCCTGCAATCTGCCTTAAGTTTTTTGTTGCTTTTATCTGTTCTAGACTTTAATCATTGGTCCAATAGATATGAAGTTTTAACTATTAAGCTCCACTTGTTCAATTGGTTTTGAGATGTGCAATTAAAACTTTGTTGGTTAGCCAGTGTGAATTTATTCACTGTCACTTGCAGTTATTGTGATAACCACGCCAATATTTATTTGGCAGTTGAATGCTTGTATGGTGCAACTATTTTTCAAGGTGCTAAATTTTATTATTGTTGCTCGCGGTTACTGTAATATTCACACCTAGCGCTTATTTTTCAGGTTGACTGCTTGAATGGTGCAGCTATTTTTTCAAGGCTCATTCAAATTATTAAGTTCATTTATGAATAAATATTCTTCTGTAATGGGACATGGATGTGTTGTTTTGGAAGATTGACATGGCCAAGAATTTCAGAGCTGGTTATTGCTGACTTACTTTCTAAGGTCTGTTTTTAAACTCTTGAATAATAAACTTATAAAGTTTCCTTGCTTGTCCCTTGTTGAAATGCTTTTGAACTATTCAGAAGTCTGGCATCAGTACCTTTCATTGACATTCTAATAATAAAATCCATTAATTACCTTTAGCAATTGATAAAGAATAATAGAAGAGATCCAAATGACAGGCATTTACAATGGATTACTTGTACGAATTAGCTAAAAATTTCCATCTGTTCGAGGTGAGATCGTCATAATTCACTGGCTTGTTAGATTCGTGTTCAGGTTATAGATACCCTTCTCTCCTCCCCTCAGTTCTTATTGCACATAGAAAGATCGGAAACTGGCATGAGCACCTCGCTCGAGGGTAGAGTGACTTGTGGGAACTGATGGTTCGCAAATAGGACTCCCGGTTAGAGATTTAGAAGCGAAAACATCGGATTTTCCAATACTTAGGCTCGAAAATGGCCCGCCGGGGGTCCAAAACGGGAACCGGCCTTAGGAAAAATTGGAAACCAACACAAGCACCTCACTCGTGGGAACTGATGGCTCGCAAATCGGACTCCTAGTTAACGAATTAGACCTAAAAACGTTGGATTCTTAGCACTTAGTCTTGAAAATAGGCCATCAGAGGTCAAAAACGGGAAACGGCCATCGGATAGCCCAGAAACCAGCACGGGTACCTTGTTCAAGGCCAAAGTAACTTGTAGGAATTTATGGTTGGTGAATCAGACTTCCGATTAGCGAATTAGACTCCCGATTCTTAATACTTAGGCTGGAAAACAAGTCGCTGAAAAACTTAGGAAATGATTTATATATATACATGTTTATTTTTCATTTGTAATTTAATTCATTGAAAAGATTCTAATGTTTTTTTTTTTTTTTTTTTTTTTGTCATTGCAGATTGATTGACGCTTTGGGGTTAGGGGTGTTTTATTGTTTTTTGTTTATTTGTATATGTATATTGGACATTTATATGAGACTGTATCATTATTGATTGTAATATTTGATTAATGAGATGAATGATTTGATGAAAAATGGCGATGGTTGTTTGTTTATTTAGCAACTTTTGTTTGTATGCATTTTTTATATTGAATATAGGTGCGTGAATAAATTTCTTTTTGATATATGTGTATAAACAGGTTTATTGGAAATTTATATTGAAAAAACAAGTTTAACATTAAAATAAAATACTTTTACCTACGAAACAAAACGTCGGTAAAAGTCATTTTATTTTTTTATTTTTATTTTTTATTTTACCGGCGAAAAAAAACGTCGGTAAAAGTCTTTTATTTTTTTTATTTTTCCTTTTTATTTTACCGACGTTTTTTTCGTC
This sequence comes from Camphora micrantha, assembly GCA_003546025.1. Classification (NCBI taxonomy): domain Eukaryota; kingdom Viridiplantae; phylum Streptophyta; class Magnoliopsida; order Laurales; family Lauraceae; genus Camphora; species Camphora micrantha. Next base: position 27,816,204 of record QPKB01000008.1, on the reverse strand, counting down.
GGTAAAAGTCAAAAACGTCGGTAAAATTTATTTTATTATTTTATTTTTCTTTTTGCCTTTTCCGGCGGAAAAAAAACGTCGGTAAAAATCATTTTATTTTTTTATTTTTCTTTATTCTTTTACCGACGGAAAAAAACGTCGGTAAAAGTCATTTGATTTTTTATTTATTTTTCTTTTTTATTTTGCCGACGAAAGAAAAACGTCTGTAAAAGTCTTTTTTATTTTTTTTATATTTCGTTTTCTTTTACTGACGAAAAAAAACGTCGGTAAAAGTCTTTTGATTTTTTTATTTTTTTTTTACCGACGAAAAAAAGACGTCAGTAAAAGTCTTTTTATTTTTTTTATTTTTCTTTTTTCTTTTGCCGACGAAAAAAAACGTCGGTAAAAGTTATATGAAATTTTTAGAAAAGTAAAATAATTTTACCGACGATTTATAAACGTCGGTAAAAGTAAATTATCGTCGAAAATATTTTGTCGGTAAAATGTTTTGCCCATGACTTTTTACCGACGTCTGGGCGACGCAAAATTTTTCGTCGGTAAAGTGTTTTACCGACGTGTTTGAGACTTTTAGCGACGAAAAATTTCGTGATTGAATGTGTAAACTGTTGTAGTGAAATGAGAAAAAGATTATGAGCTTAACGCAAAAATGGGCTTATATATGAATGAGATGAGTTCGTTCATCTCATTTTTCAGCTCCAGCAAACCCTAAACTCAACTCTTCTTCATTTTCTTCTTCTTTCTCCATTTCATCTCCACCAAGCATCAAGAGTGAAGTTTTGGAGTGGTTTAAGTGAAGAAGTTCATCTTCTCCATTCACTTCATCATCTTCTTGGATTTTCTTGGAGAAAAGACCTCAAGTTGAGAAGTTCCCTTCTCAATCCAAGTTAAGAAAGAGGGTTTTCATCAATCAACCTTCAAATAGAAGCAAGTATATACATCCCTTATGATTTAATGTGTTATTAAAGTGTTTTGAGTTCAATAGACTCAATTTCCAGATTTTTGCTTCAGAATTCTGAAGCTTTGGAAATTCGTTTCTGGGTGCAGGCGGCTAGCCACGGGGTTAACCGTCAGAAATCAGCAGAATGGTCAGCTTTTGGAAAGCTGACAGTGAGCTAACCGCCAAATTGCGGTTAGCCAAAATTGAAATTTCGGCTAGTTGCCAGCCCGAAATGCGGCTAACCGCCAGTCAATTTCGGCTAGCCGTTAGTTAATGCGGCTAACTGCCAGGTGACTGCCACTGGGGAAAGTTCCAGATTAAGTTATGATTCTTTCCGAATTGAGAGCCTAACTGTTGAGGTTAGTATTTGTGATATCTAAACCTTTATAAGTGTTAGCTAAGGTTATCGGAATGCATAATTTAACTAAAGTAATCGCATCCACAGTAACACGTGCATCAATAACGAACGTTTCACTCATTTGCTTGGTTTAGATGATTGTTTAAGATTGGAATAAGGTTGACTAGAATGACTAGTTTTAATTTGAATTATGTGTTTGGCACTACATAGTGGTTTATGAAGCTCGTTAATGAGCCACATTGAATTAATGAATAATAACTAAATGTGACATTGAAAAATGAGCAATTGCTAAGCGTAATATTGAACACTATACAGTTACGAAATGTAATAATGAATTAATGAATGAACAATTACTAAAGGTAACAATGTAATGAACAATCCTACTGCGGTAGATGGAATTGGGGGCGTTCCGGAGCTCCGTGATGATACCAGTGATCTTTGATCCAGACACTGGGAAATCCCACCATAAATGGACCGAAAGGTTATGGACCGAAAGGTCATAGACTGAAAAGTCACCGAATTGATAAGTCACAAATTGGACTAATGAGTCCCACTAATAAGCCATTAATAAATGCTTAACATGATTAATGAATCGAATGAGAATCAATGAAATGAATGAGTGTGAATTGCTTCCTTTGGGAAGAAACTGAATTAGAGTGAAACTAATGCTATTGTAGTTGCCAATATAGTAATTGTTAATACTGTATTTATTATATAGGATATTGAAGTAGATTGAATTGCCTAGAATTATTAAATCAGTAAATTGGTAGAAATGACATGTACTATCGTAGAATTGTATATACATTGTTAAACCGTCGTGTTCACGGTGTTACTGATAATATTACAGGCCCAGTTGCCCGTACCGGTCAGGTAGAGGCCGTACCGCCAGCGGAGGAAGCCCGTTCGATTCCTCCAGGAGGATTGATTGAATAGACTTAAGTCGGAGTGCCAAAGAATAGAATGTTTTGGAAGTATTTGATAGATACTTTTGTATATTCATTTTGAATTGTAAATGATATCCCCTGCACTGTATTTTGGATATGCAGTGGTTGACTTAAAGAGGATGTAGTTATGTATATTGACTTTACTTTATGTAAAGGACTTGTTTAGTTTAATGTTTAGTCAATGTATATATATGAGTATTCCGCAAGCTGTACATTGACAGGTACGTGTGATAGATCCCTTGTGGACTCGTCTTAACTTCGGTTAATTCGGGGTTTACGGGAGTAAGTATCATCTACTTCGCGACCCGGGGTTAAGCCATGATGACTCTGATCTCGGGCTCAGGTCATGACACTCACTTCCTGTTTCATACATTTTTTAGTCCTCAAATACAATCACAAGGGCTTTTGGTTGATAGAATCTCAGTAATACTCATGTTTCATTTCCAATACAATTGTGCCTTTTTTCCTGTTTCAAACTTAACCAAGACTCTGGGATTTTTGTTTTTCCATATTATCTGAAACATTTCATTTCTGGAGTACCCATTTTTAGATTTTACAGTTGTTAATGGAAGAGACCTGCTTTTTTGAAAAAAAATTTAAAGTGAGATCCCTACAACTGATTCAACACCAAGAGCCAGGAGATGTGGTGGAGGGTGATGTCAGGTTGGCCGGCGACGGCGTAGCCCATGACAAGGGTGTCGTGGAAGTGGATGCGGTAGAGGTTGTGGTGGTAGCCAGAGAAGGCGTAGAGCCCATCGAGCATGCCGGTCATGAGGCGGGCGCGGAGAAGGATCTTGAAAATGGCGTTGTAGGTGGCGCGTGTGGTGGAAGCAATGCTAGCAGCCGGCCCAGTCGAAAAGCTTCAGGCAGGGCAGGATATCGGCACAACAGCGGAGGTGGGCTAGGACCTGGAGGATGAAAGACAGAGATAGACAAAGGTCAAGGCGGCGTCGGGAGAGGAGAGAATGAAATCATGGTTGGGTCGCGGGAGAGGAGAGGAACTTGTAGAGGAGCAGTGTTGTCGCTGGATTAATCAGAGAACAAACTGGTACAGGGCTTTTTTTTCACAAATTTATAAAAAAAGACCCCTTATTTTTCTTTTTTCATTATAAAATCGCAAATGAGAGGGTCCTCGGATGTGACACTTTTCGACACGCGGGAATGCGGATTCGTCCAAACAGGAATTCCCTGTTTGGACAAAACTGGCTACATACAAACAAACCCTAAGGGCCTGTTTGGGGACTTTGCTTTTAGAGTTGAATGGAGTAAATGTTATTTTGAAGAAATAATAAAATATAAGTGAGTTATGATAGTATTTTATTTTAAGTTGTTTTTTATGGAACCTTTTTTACTTTTTTTTATTGAAAAGTGGAGTTTTTTTGTCTTTTAGTGGAGAAATGATATTACTTTTTGACTTTTTTGAAAAAAAAATATGGTGAGAAATTTGAATTAAAGTGTTTTTTTTTTTTTTTTATAGAAATTGGGGCTTTACCTTACTTGGATCTACTAATAAAGCCCCCAAATAGGCAAAGCCTGTTTGTTTAGATAAGAATTGAATAGATAGGACTTCATGTATAAAAATGAAATTTTAAAGTAAATAAACAAAAAAGAAAAAACCCATCAAATAAACCTTACCTTTAATGAAAAGTGATTGGAGAGAAGATGCAGAACGAATATCAAGCCCTCACCATTTAAATTAAAATCCTAGTAAAGTTAAGATCTCATATACATTGCTACTTTATATCCATCACTCCTCACCTCACATAGGGGTGTTCATGGGCCGGGCTAAGGCATATCCAGCCCGGTCCAGCTTTAGAAACATTGGTCTATGCCCGACACGGGCCATGAAAGTTAGGCCCGAGCCCACCCATTTAATAAATTGGGCCTGGTCGGGCTGGGCTTTTTATCACTTTTAGGGGTATTGGAGCACTAATTAAATTAAATTATATGCATTTCTTACATGGTTCGCGGTGATTTGGGCTATGGGCATTCTATCGCTTAATCCAAGCCCGGCCCAATTATTAATCGGGCCCTAATTACATAACCAAGCCCGGTCCTATCCAAGCTAGGCTCGGATCGGGCTGGCCCGGCCCATGAGCACTCGGTCCTCACGTCATTCACACTTCACTTCTTTAATAATCTCCAATAGAGCTTATGTGGCTATGAATTCCTATCTATTATAATGCAAAAAAGGAAGCCCTAACTATTAGAGCAGTTGAAACTAAGCTTGTCAATGGGACGAGCCGGGCCTGGGCTTGGGTTGTCCAATCCCGTCCCGAAAATAGGAAGGGCTTGCTAGGTGTTGTCCAATCCTGGCCCTAAATTGAACGGGCCTACATCAAATACCGTCCCGTACAAGCCGGGCTAAGCCCGAGCTTCACCAGATCCTAGACATAAGCAAAACATTTTCCAATTATTCCTACTGTCAGCAGACATCCAGTGTGAACTAGACTTTAAACATTCTCCTTTTTTGTTTTGTTTTGTTTTGTTTTGCCGGTGACAGTAGAAAATCAGAAAATCAATAGAAATGAATAAGTATCATATACGCTATATGGGTCGAGTAATGTAGGAATGGTTAAAACCTTTTCTTTTTTCTTTTTTCTTTTTTCTTTTTTCTTTTTTTTCCCCTTTTTGCTGGTGAAAGTAGAAAATCAGAAAATCAATAGAAATGAATGAAAATGAGTATCCTATATGGGTCAAGTTAAAGTAATGTAGGATTGGTTCAAACAACTTCTTTTTTTTTTTGGATGGTGAAAGTAGAAAATCATAAAATCAATAAAATGAATGAGAATGAGTATCCTATATGGGTCAAGTAATGTAAAAAAGAAATCAACAGAAATTATTTTTCTTTTAATATATATAAAACATTAGTTAGTACATTCATATCATTGTCTAAATCACCATCACTAGTTGGGTCATGACTAAACCAATCTTGGACACAAACTAATGCTTCTACCGTATCTAGTTTTTAATAAGTATTATGTGGGTCAATTACCCTCCCTCTGGTGCTAAATGTTGACTCTGAAGCAATGGTAGAAACTGTAATAGCTATAGCTATATGGGTCAACTACCCTCCCTCAGTAATATATAAATAATTATTATTAAATGACTTTGCAGCGGGCCGGGCCGGGCTCGAACGGGCTGGGTTGTTTCTGCCCAGTCCCTGTCCCATTTTGGTTGGGCTTTAAAATATATTGTCCAAGCCCAACCCACTGGGCTCAAATTTTTTTAAAAGCCCTTTATTTTCGGGCTTAGGCTGGGCCGGGCTGAGCTTTTTACCCATTTAAACGTGTCCCATTGACAGGCTTAGTTGAAACCCATTTTACTCATGTGAATCCGAAGAAATAAATATACAATTAATAGCTGATAGTTTGTTTGAGGTTCTTTCCGTACATGGAACTGAATCTGAGGAATTTAAGGGAAATTGGATTAGGTAAAATAATTGTTAAAGAAGTGAAGGGTGAGGAATACATGTTGGAGAAGTAGTTAGGACTCCAACTTTTCTAAGATCTTGTTTATTATGGTGATAGTTGGGTATTCATTTTTCATCTCCCCTTTAATGGTAAGTAAATGATCAATGTAACGGATAACTTCAACATTTCTTTTACAACGTGGCATTTCGTTTATTGTTGGCTAGAGAACATAAAAGCAAACTCTTGATTGTTCACGAATTGGATTCACACGGTTGTTTTCTTTGCTAAGCCATTAATTAGATTGACCTGGCTGTCTAGGGTTCGAACCCTGGGTATGCCACATTTTCCCACTTGTGCAGGCTTTCTTGCCTACTTGTGTGGGCTTTCTTCCTGCTTGTTTGGGTTGTCTTCCCGCTTGTTTGGGTTGTCTTCCCGTGTGCACACGGGCTCTCTCTTGGGTCCGAGCTCCTTTAGCTGGGGTTACCAAAAAAACTAAGGGCATTCGGCGACAGGTCGTTTAATATTTCACTTTTTGGCCTTAGATCCACAATCATTTTTCATAGTGTGTTAGGTAATTTTTTCAAATTTAAAGAAGTAAAGTGTTCAAGTTAACCTTTATTTAAAAGTTCTTATTTATTTAAGGATAAATCATATCCCATGATTAGTGGGATATGCCACTAATAATGGTCAATTACCATTTAATTGGCCACGATTAATGAAAATCCCATTAATAAGACTTTTAAATAAATTTTAAAAAAACACAAATAAATTTTAAAATAAGAAAATAAATTTCAAAAGAACACAAATAAATTTCAAAAGATTCAAAAAAACTTCAAAAGAACACAGATAAATTTAAAAAGATGCAAATAAATTTTAAAAGATTCAAATAAATTTTAAAAAAATATAATTTTTTTTTTAAAAATATAAATAAATTTCAAAAGACACAAATAAAATTAAAAAACACAAAGACATTTTCCAAAACTAAGATGAAATAAATTTCCAAATCTCAGTAAATTTTTCCAAAAACTCAAGTATTTTTTCAAAACTCGGTTAAATTTATTTCAAAAAACACAAATAAATTTCAAAAGATACGAATAAAATTAATAAAATACATATAGATTTTAAAAAACACAAATAAATTTGCCAAAAAGGCCAAATAGATTTTCCAAAAACTCAGATAAATTTTTCAAAAAAACAGATAAATTTGACAAAAACTAAAATAAATTTCATAAAGACTTAGATAAATCCCCAAGCCCCACTGCCTTTCTTCTTCGGTAAGGCCAATGACGATGGTGGATTTTGGTGGTCTTGCTTGGCTGAATGCCACTGGGCTTATGCTGTTGGGCTTTTGGGCTGGGCGGGTCAGATTGACTTGGAACCTACCCGAAACCAAAGCTGGCCTGGCCTTAAACCAGGCGTTTCTTCTTCTTCCTCGCCTGGGTTCCGAGACAGGGCCTGGGTTCTTTCCTCTCGCTTGGGTTCCAAGAAGAGTATGGATGATGGACCGAGACAAAACGTGAAACGACCGTGCTCCCTTTGGCAATGGGCAGCCCTGGTACTAGAGGTCCTCCGGTTTCCTTTTCAGGAGACGAGTGAGAGCTTCGGCGATGAATCACCGGTGAAACCGAGCAGCGGTGGATACTGGCAGTGATTCGTTCAGTGAACCTAGCAGTCCTTTGATCCTCTTAGGCAGTTATAGGGCAACTGCGTCCTATCCTCTACTAGTTCCGATTTACAGCAACTCCGGGATATGCTGAGATTCCGGATACTCTGATCTCTGCGATGGGTTCTCAGGTTCACGAAACAAGTTATATCGATTTCGTGTCTTCTCAATCGGTTCAATGATGTGTCTGTACGCAGGAACTTCTCTGTTTCTCGATCAAAAGAGTCTGGATCAACTGAAATCTACAACAGCGACGACGCCGCTCTTCTTCATCTGGTTGCGATCTACAACAACTCATAGTCCCGATCCTCTTCTCTCGGCAAGAGACCAAAACCGATATGTTGTTCTCCAATCCTCCGTGTACAGTGATGGCCCACCAAAGATCTCACCGATCTTGCCATTGATCACGTACCACAACTTGCCTAGAGAAATTGAGAGAAGAAGACCGAAGGGGGTTATCTGGACAATAGATAATGAGAGAGAACCTTGCCTTAAGAATGACGGGGAATGAAAGATTTGGAAATTTAAAATTCAAAATTTTATCGTATCTAAGGACCTCTTGCTGCATGGACTATAGGATTTAGAGAAAATGAACGCCTTAAAAATACCGTGTTGAAGGACTTTTGGCCAATTATCCAAAAAAAAAATAAAAAAATCCGTTAAATAGACTTGGAGATCTTGTCCCTCTTAAATATTTCAAGTTCTTTAATTGTCCAAAGACAAATTCTCTATATCAGCCCTTGCGCAATAAAGGTCAATGTGTCTGGGTCATCTTGGATAAGATTTGCTGAAATGCTTATTTGGGCCTGAACTATTGGCATTCTTAAACCACTTTAAATTAGATTTGAAGGGTTTTTTTTATTTCACAAATCATTGTTTTTTATTTCCCAGGTCATGGGCACATATGATAGAAATTGGATTCTAGGCCTGTGCACCCAAATTTCGGTGGATCATGATTCGCTCTGTTATTTTACAGGCCTGGTCTTATTGGCCCCATCAAGTTGGTGGGCTTAACTTACGGTGATCATGGGCCTTGATGACTCATAGTGGCTTCTAACATGGTTAATTTTTAGACAATTGTCCTAACTTTTTGTTGGTACATTAAAACTAAATAGTGATCTATATTCCATGTTAACAGACTAATAAAGTCAAACAGCATATGCCTAGGATCTTCCAACTAGTATAAATCTGAATGCCTAGGATCTTCCAACTAGTATAAATCTGAAGCCATTATCTACCTACAGGTGCCAATAATCAGTTCAATTGCCAGATGAATAAAGTGTGGCTTCCAATAATCAAATGCCCAAAACCTTGACTCTTATGTAAAGTACAGTTCAATCCAGAGAAAATTACAATCTTAATGAGCACGTCAGAAATAACTTGTGTGTAAAGAGTCTCAACTTTACTATAAACTCACAAAACAAATTCAAAATGTATGTTTCTCATCCTAAGTGATCACAGTCAAAGCATTTTTCAGCAACAGCCATCATACCTTTTCCTTTCCATGTTCAGTATGCTCACTTTCCTCCATCCCAGCCAATGTATCATACAATGGTTGGTTAAATGTCTCTGGCAGGAGGAAAGAAAGGATGCCGCCGACAATCCCGCACACCCCAAAAATTGCAAATGGCACTCCCCCACCCAAAACCACAACCAATGGTGCCAGAATTGCACCCATTTGCGCCGACTGAGTGGCACATCCGAGCGCTGCATTCCTCACCACTGTTGGGAAAAGCTCGGTGACATAAATAAACAACAGATTATAAGTACCTGCCATCCCGAAAATCCCCAAAATGCCACACACCATTTGTGCCACCTTCGATATGCCCGCACTTTTTAGTATGCTCCCAAGAACACAGAACACGCCGCTGAACCACATTGTCCCAATTGTCAATGGTTTCCGTCCAAACAAGTCTATCAATATAGCAGTGAGAGCAAAGGCCGGCATTTCTGCAATGGCGTTAAGAGCCACATTGAGAAAAAGATTGGTTCCCAGGTTCACAACATTCAGGCTAAGGCCATAGTATACAATTGATGTCAAGAAGTTGATGGCCACAATTAGGACAAGGCGCATGCGGGTTAGCGGTGACCGGACAACGTCAATTATGGACCCTGACACAGATTCTTGAACCGCAGGGCCATCACATTTTCTTGAATTGTCTTCTAGAGTGAGAGTCACATTGTTGGGAAGTACCTTCCCATTGCAGTTTGCGATCTCCCGCATTACTTTCATGGCACTGGATATGTCTCCACGAACGAGGTACCACCTTGGTGATTCTGAGAGAAATGGGATGATGGCAACGAGGAATAAGAGGGAGGGGATGGATGACGCGATGTAGAGTGCACGCCAGGAAGGGAAGACATAAGCGATCGCAGCGAGCACCGCAATCCCTCCTGAGAAGAAGTAGAACGTTGACATTCCCGCGATGCCCCGCTTGGAGGGGCCAACAGGTTCTGTAGCGAGTACAAAAGAGCAAGTGCCAACACCACCAGTACTGAATCCGGTGAGGAACCGAAGAACCACATAGACCCAGTAGGTTGGAGCAAGTGCAGTGAGGCATCCAGAGACAAGATTGATGGCACAGACTAGTGTTAAGGTGCCTTTCCGTCCAAGGAATGAATCTGAAAGATGGCCGAACACACCAGCTCCTGAGATGGAAAATTCATATGTTAATCTCTACTTTTAATTCTACTTTTTCAAAACCAAGGAGGAGGAGACCAAATAGGACAATTTGGAAAGCCCATTGTAAGGTGACAGAGAACATAGTCTTTAATAAGATTAATGAATAGATAGAACTCACAAAAGAAACCCAAGATAGACTGGATAAGAGATCAATGAGGATGACAATGTAAATAACAAAGAGTAAATAACAAAGATGATGCATTTGTTGTGCAGTGGGATGCAGAAGCAGTTTCTATTGGCCAATAAAAGCCTACAATTTTTCAGATGTAATTTCAAATGAGTAAAAATAGAAATAATTTAGTGTATGACTCAAACATAGTTGAGAGAATTGGGCCTGAACTGGTTCTGAATTCTGATGCCCTACCAAATTGAAATATAAGAAGTTACAATGAAACATTTTGGCCAAATTGTAGGAAATTTTGAACATTTTTCAGTAAAAGGTTTCTCAATCCTTCTCTAAAAAAAAGAGGCTAAAAGGGTATTTGATAGTGTCCGAGGATCGAAAGAAGTGGAAGGGCCAAACAGGTCAATCCCAAATAGGTGATATATAATACCCTCTCAGCAGAGGATCTAATCAGAAGGCCTGCAACATTAGACAACCAACATCTTCACTTCTGTCCATGAAGAACCACAACATAGATATCTATTTATACCTCTAAGGGAATGTGGTTTGCCTTCGATTAACCACATTGCTCCAAACTAAATCCTAATTTTAGAGAATACCTCAACACAAGTGTCAACATCTCAATCCAACCAAGTCTCCTCTTCCTTCACTCTCCTCTCTCTCCGCCAACTGACACGCATAACTTATCTAAAAAAAAAAAATTCCCACTTCACACACCACCACGAATCACCCCCCACACAGAAACACTCCTCCTTCAACGGCCTGAGATCAAACCCATTTCCGAACTTTCCTTTCACAAACCCGCCCTCTTCCATTCAGTTCCTCAAAAGATCGAGTATTTTCAAGTAAATCTCTATCTCTCTCTCCTTCGCTTTCTGCAATTTTTTTGAATGTTAATCTCAAATCGCTAAAGATAGGGTTCCAACACTCGAAATTCCACAAACTTCCTAACAAGTTTGGGTTTCTTCAACAGATGTCATCGATCAATTTCAAATCTCTGCACCTGTCTGGCCGAGGAAAGGGAGGCAATGGTTTGGGAAAGGGAGGAGCGAAGCACCACCGGAAAGTGCTTCAAGACAATATTCAAGGCATCACGAAGCTGGTGATCCGGCGGCTGGCGAGGAGTCTTCCAGCACCCTGTCGCCACGGCGAACTGCTCGATGATGTACTTAGCCTGCGACTCCACCTGCACAAACACAAGCAGCAGACCATCAGACTCATCTCAATCTTCTTCTATGTAATAAAAGTAAAAATCCCATTTTTATGACAAGTTGAGATCCGAACTTACGTTGCATGGGTGTTAAGCACAGGCTTGAAACGAGAGAGAGAGAGGGCAGGCAGCCCAGGATGCCCAAGAGGATCTTGAGGTCAGATTTCTTGTGGAAGAGGCGTGGGAACTGGTTTTTTAGCCATTTTCTCCATGACTTTCCCTTCTTGGAGGTGTCGATCGAGCCTTCTTCGTTGATGGGTTCTTCTGAGAGACGAGCCTTCTCGACCAATTTCTTTTTCTTTCTCTGGTTCTGCTTGGAGTTTCTGTATGTGCTGTGGCTTGGGTCGTGTTGCTTTTGGTATGGTAGGGTAGTTATTTTCATGGCTTGGGTTTATGGGTAAGTTGATGTCCGGCTACGAGAAGGGGCAACAAAAAGGAATCACAAGTTTACGAATTAACAAATTATATAAAAATAATTCGTATTAATATGTGCATTTGTTGGTTCCCTGGTCTTTTCTAAGAATCTAATGCCATTTTGACCTTGGTGGCACACCAAATACTTTTCCTTCGCATATGCAATTTGATATCAACGTTAATTTAAAAATAAATTCAAGCCCCTGCAAATCAAACTCGTAGCCAAAGCCCGAGATCACAATAAATAATTTTTTATTTTAAATAGGCAGGCACACATAATTTTCAAATTAATTTGAAAAAAAAAATGATGCCATTTTGACCTTGGTGGCCCACAAAATATTTTTCCTTAGCATATGCAATCTGATATCAACGTTAATTTAAAAATAAATTCAAGCCCCTGTAAATTGAGCTAGCAACAAAGGCCCGGGATTATAATAAATAATTTTTTAATTTAAATAGGCAGGCACACAACTTTTAAATTAATTTGAAAAAACAAAAAAAACTGATGCCATTTTGACCTTGGTGGCCCACCAAATACTTTTCCTTAGCATATGTAATCTGATATCAACGTTAATTTAAAAATAAATTCAAGCCCCTGCAAATTAAACTTGCAACAAAGGCCTAGGATCACAATAAATAATTTTTTAATTTAAATAGGTAGGTACACACACTTTCAAATTAATTTGAAAAAAAAAAAAACTTATGCCATTTATGAAGGAAAGTAGGGTGGCCCAATGTTTTTCTAAATTTTCAAAAGTTATTAGCATAGTTGATATTCCAAGCTATGCATCTATGGAGCCACGCGATAGAACTTGATATTCCAAGCTATGCATCTATGGAGCCACGCGATAGAACTAACTCAATGGGGCCTAATTGAAATACAATCCAAAAATACGTATATATCTCAACATATTTAGGGCTTTTCACTCAGGAAAAATATACTAGGATTTAACGCCTTTCCAAATAAAAAAGAATTATTAAGGAATTGGGTGCTAGGTCTAACTACAAGCCTGTGATAAACTAGAGACCCAAGCATGATATTAGGCCCACTAATTTATATTTTGAAATTCTTTATTTAATATATTTTTCCTTCCAAATAAAACTAGATTTTATTGAGCTATATTAAAAAATAAGCTTCACTAGGGAAAAATATACATAAATAACAAAAATATCTAGAAATATGTACCAGGGCCTATAGTGAACAAATTTCAATTGCAGTTAGGGGTTTAGGTAGATAATTATGCGTGGTCTTTTTTATTATTATTATATAAGTGATGTTATAGAGCATTCTAATTGGGGTATGTAACTCATTGCGAAACTCGTGTTATTCAAATTGAATCTACTTGCTTTATTCTTTTATTTAATTGTGAATGTGTCTTTTATTTATTTTTTTCTACACGTGCCCGACCTTCATCAAACTCCATTTACATCTCACCTAAATAATAAAACATCTGGAAAAAAAAACATAAATACCAAATTAGCAAAAAAAGGGCTCACAAGTTTACTAATTAATAAATTTATTAAAAATAATTCGTATTAGTTTGTGCATTTGGTGGTTCCGTGGTCCGTGCGTAGCACGGGGTTTTGCTAGTAAACTAAATAAGGATGTTCTTTTGAACTCTTAAACACGGTTATGCCTGATTTCATACCCAAAATTACCTTTACTTATTATTACAGCCTACATTCTCAAATGACTCAGACCCACTTATACTTGTGGCTGTCAATGGATCAAGATCAGACAGAACCTCCTCGAGCCTCAGTCTGATGATCAAATAATTTGGACTGTCCAATGGGCCATGCCTAAACTTAGATTTAGGGTTCAAATTAGGCTGAACTCACCCTTTTTTTTTTTTTTTTTGGGTAGTAAGGATAAATATGTAAAGGGAGAAACACGAAAACAATAGCGGCTACCATCAGCCATCCAGAGGGGAATGTCCTTGTCCATCAAAATTGACACGTCCAACAGCACCATAAGAAACAAGTTTGTCAAAGTTACGAGCATTGTGATTGAACTTCTTAGGAACAAAATTAAAATCAACACTATTAAAATCCTCAGATAGCTAAAAAATAGCCCAATAGATCTTAGAGACTAGCTAGTTTCACTCCCATCTAATTGCATTCACCACTTCATACCTGAAAATTACTATAACCTCTATCTCTTGTGATAATCAGATCAACCATAAGAAGTATATGAACTTTGCTAGCTTGAGTTTGGACCTCACATCAATCTAACAGGCATTAATGTATTCAAGGCCGTTGGCTGACCCGGTGGCGGACCCACGTTAAGGGCATTGGGGGCAGTGGACCCCGTTGGGCTTTGGAAAATCCACAGATTTTCCATGGGCTGCTGGCCCATGCCCCCGTCGACCCAACACACTTGCCCCTACCCCTTTTATTTTTTTCAAAACCCTTCCCCTTTCCAAAACCCTTCCCCTTCCGAACCGAAACCCTTCCCCTTCCTCTTCTTCAAACCCAAAACCCTCTCAAAGGGCTCTTGCTCGGACAAAATCCCAGCCCTCCCCTTCTAGCTCTGACGCTCCGGCAGTCCGGCTCCATCACTGCGGCATAGAAGGGCGGTGCGATTTGAAGATTCCACCATCCCAGACTCACAATCAGCCAAGCATCTGCAACCAAAGAGTGGTACAGGTACTTGCAATTTGCAAACATTACCTTACACAGTCACACATAACACACGCCTCCCTTGGGCTTCTTTCTTTGCAATATTTGTAGTGCATTTTTCAAAATCTGAATCTTTTTCCTCTTTGAATGAATTTCCTTGCTTGCTTTGATGTTTGATCAGATATTCAGATGGTTTAGCTTTTTCTTGTCTAATCAAATTATTCTTTTGCAACTTGCAACGAATAGCTTTCAATGTTTTGAATCTGAACTAAAATGTACTGATTATGGCTTATTGGCTTTCACACAAAAGTATCCTGTGGAAAACTTCTGAGAATCCAAACACAATAATAATACATAGACATAAGAAATAGAGCAAGTAGGCATAAGAAAAGTTAAAGACATCAATGTATGTAGAAACCTCCATTAGCCGTATAGGCACTATCAGATCAATTTTAATCTCCTCTAGGTAACTACAAGTTGAACTATAAAAAAGTGAAATTATCAGAGATGAACAGGGATCTAAAGGGACTACATTAGGACAAGTTATTTTGATTCAAAAGCTCTAATTGCATACCTACACATCAATTTTCCCAAGCTTCATAATCCAGTCATGACCAAGGAATGGGATCAATCAATTCCACCCATTTTATTTTATATTCCTTTTGTTTCAATGTTTGTTTGTAGTATTACAATAGTAGCAGCAGTGGTTATTTTTATAGTTTTGTCTAATTCGATCAACAAACAAATCATCCAATTTTTTTAGTCTAATTTGATTTTCATCCCACTTAATAGAATAAGAAATTGATCTCTTGAGAATTGGGTGTTAGTTGTAGGATTTCTTACCAAAAAAAATATATCAAGAACCATGTCTTTAAACCCTCTTAAATGTGGAGATTACTAGTTGTTGGTGTGATTTTGATGAATTAATTTTATCTTTATTAGATATGGAGAATTATTACAAAAGAAAACCAATTGCTAATCTATCATCTCCAACACTAGAGAATGGTAACAATGATCAAGTGCCATCACCCTCAAAGAAAAGTTATGTAAAGGTTAACCTGGCAGATCTTCCTGCTGACCCTGGGTTACGGAATTCACTTGCAAACTATCATCATAAGGAACGGGATCAAATCCAAAAAGCGTATCTATAAAAAGGTCTTTGTTAGCCTCGTGACCATATCTTTCCTTATTCGAAGTTTGGACAAGTGAAGAGACGATTTAATCCTGTTTGGTTTAAGGAGTTTGGTAGTTGGTTGGAGTACAGCATTGAAAAAGATGCTGCATTTTGCCTATGTTGTTACCTTTTTGGAGAGCAAACACGTTATGATGTTTTTGTAACTAAAGGATATAGAAATTGGAAGAAAAAAGAAAGAATTGCAAATCATATGGGAGGCCCTAATAGTGCTCATAATCAAGCATATGAGAAGTGCCAAAATTTACTAAATTAGAAACAACACATTGAGACAGTTATTATAAAGCAATCAGTTCAAGCTCGAATGGAGTATCGAATCCGTTTGAAGGCAACACTTGATTGCATTCGCTTACTTCTACACCAAGGATTGCCTTTTCGTGGTTATGATGAATCTGAGAAGTCTAACAACATGGGTAACTTTCTTGAACTTTTGAAAGTAATCGCTGAGCAAAATGAGTCCATTAAAAGAGTTGTGTTGGATAATGCCCTGAAAATCTGAAATTAACTTCTCCAAAGATTCAAAAAGACATTTGAGTGCGGCTGCATTCGAAACCACACAGGATATCATTTCCGAGCTTGGAGATGCGCCATTTGCTCTTTTGGTGGATGAGTCTCGTGATATCTCCATGAAAGAGCAAATGGTTGTTGTCATACGCTATGTGGACATGCAGGGATGTGTGATTGAGCGTTTTCTAGCCATAGAACATGTTACAAATACTACTGCTCAATCACTTAAAGCGGCAGTGGAAGCGATATTCTCCAGGCATGGATTAAGTTTAACACATTTACGTGGGCAAGGTTATGATGATGCTAGTAATATGCGGGGTGAGCTTAATGGCCTCAAAACACTAATCATGAATGCAAATCCCACCGCATTCTATGTTCATTGCTTTGCACATCAGCTTCAGTTGACACTGATTGCTGTTGCAAAAAAATACCAACCAATTGCCCAATCTTTGACTCGGTTTCTCATGTACTGAATGTCGTTGGAGGCTCCAGCAAACGCAATGACATGCTCAAATATATACAAGCTGTTAAAGTTTGCGAGGCACTAGATAATGGTGAACTTGAAAGTGGACGAGGTTTGAATCAAAAGACCAGCCTCAAACGGCCTGGGGATACACGTTGGGGCTCACATTATGATACATTGCTAAACTTGATCCTCATGTTCTCTTCTGTGGTTGATGTGCTTGAAATTATTGCTGAAGATCATACAAGTGAGCACATGGGTTTTGCATGTAACTTAGTGCTTCAACTTGAGTCTTTTGATTTTGTATTTAAAATGCATTTGAAGAGAGATATAATGGGGGTCATGGATGAATTATCAAAGACATTGCAACGGAAAGATCAAGATATTGTCAATGCCATGGAACTAGTAAGAATATCAAAGGAACGGTTACAAATAATGAGAGATGATGGGTGGGATTGTCTCCTTTCTGAAGTCTATTCATTTTGTGATAAAAAATGAAATCATCATTCCCAATATGGATGATTTGTTTGTTGATCGAAAGCGATCACGACGCAAAGCTGAAGTGACAAACCTGCATTATTTTCGTGGGGAGATATTTCTCACTACGATTGATAAGCAACTTCAAGAGCTCAACCGTCGCTTCAATGAGGTGAACACCGAGTTGCTTCTTTGTGTGGCATGCCTAGATCCAAAAGGTTCATTCTCCGCTTTTGACAAGGAAAAGTTGATCCGCCTCTCGCAATTTTATCCAGTTGATTTTTTAGATTTAGATCTAGTGAAACTTAGTAATCAACTTGAGACTTACATTATTGATATGCGGACGAACAATAAATTTTCAGAAGTAAAGGGAATAAGTAGTCTTGCTCAGAAGATGGTTGGAAAAAAAAAGGATATTGTGTATCCTTTCGTTTATTTGCTTCTTAAATTGGCGCTAACATTACCAGTTGCCACTACTTTTGTCAAGAGGGCATTTTCAGCTATGAGCATTGTGAAGAATCGATTGCGCAACCGAATGACAGATGAGTGGATGAATGATTGTTTGCTTCTTTATATAGAAAATGACATATTTAATAGCATTGACGATGAGAGAATCATGCAACGCTTTCAAAATATGAAGAACCGTCGAGGGCAATTGTAAAGAATTTCTTTTCGAATTGTGATATGACTTTTGATAGAGAATGTTAGTTGCATGATGTATTTAAATATTTTGTATCTATTTAAATGCAAGTCATTCTCTCTTTTGCCATTAATAATGTGAATAAATAATATTAAAATAATGTGAATACAATAACAATAAAATAATATTTGAAATCTTCAATTGACCATCATTTGCCCCCCTCGAACGAAAATCCTGGGTCCGTCACTGGCTGACCATGTGCTACTTTAAGGGTAAAGACCCAAAGGCACAACTTTATTAGAACAATGTGATTTTTACAAAAAAAAAAAAAAAAAAAAAAAGTAGTGTGATGAGCGTGTGGTTTTTACTTTAAAAAAATCAAGACAGCAAATATGATTATGTTCCCTTGAACGTTGGGATCCATTTTCTTATTTTATCATTCATTGGGAACATAACTTGTATGTTCACATGGAGCAAAACCAACTTCTTTGTGGAAAACTATTATCTGCCACAGTAGTGAGGTGATCCAAGCCATTGGTGTATCGTGCCTGAGTCCTCTTCAAATGATCCAAGCCGTTGATGGACTAATAAGCACTGTTGACGATTGATCCTAGTCATGTGATATTGGGCCCAGGTTATTGGACTTGAGTTCACAGAGTTAGTTTGGACCGGACCGGTTGGGCCCAAGTTCAAAACATGAGACCCCATCTAGATACAAGTGGAAAGAAAAATGATCTCATACTGTTTTCACTAAGGATTTTATGTGAACTATTTACCTGGTATAAGCAGTTAGTATTTGATATTTTTGTCATCAAATGTTCTCCATGATCAAGATGGGCTGGGCGAAGTTTCATTTGAATATGTTGGGTTTATGTCTTGTATTCCGGGTTTACCGGACTGGTTCATTAGTTAGCCAATGACCGAGTTCATGGTCAAGGGTATTTTTATCATTATACTGGGGCATTTTTAGGGGGTAAGAAAGCGGAGATTATCTATATATATATATATATTTGGGAGGTGCTCCTTTGAGACCATCTCTCACCTTACTATGAGAGATAGAAGTGGGGGCTCTCACATTTAAGTTGTTGGCATTGGATAGTAAGGTGAGGGCCCCACCTTATCTTTCATGGTAAGGTGAGAGCATCTCTCATAGGAGCATCTCCCCATATATGTGTGTGTGTGTGTGTGTATAATTTGGTAATCCTAGACTTTGAAGAGAGTCAAGATGTGAATCGACTACTCTCTTGCCATAGATGTAGGCAGTTTTGCCAAACCATGTAAATCCTCGTCTCTGTCTTGTATGGCATGATTGTTTGATCACAGATTTAGTGCTTCCATATGCACGTGCACAACATAATGGATTACCATTCACATGTGAAGAATGCAGTATACTTACCTTTCGGTAATTCTACCAACCCCCATCAAAATTAAAAAAAAAAAAATCTTTATTCTTTTGCTAATTGGTAAATTTGTATTAAAGAAAAAGAAGGGTAAAGCCCCCAGAACAAGAAGAAAGAATACATCCCAAAAAAATACAGCAAGGAAGCCCACCCCTTAGACAAGAGGGGCAAAAATAAAAAATAAAAAATAAAAACAGGGAGGGGGGGGGGGGGGGGGGGGGGTAGAACATTAAGAGCAGAGCAAAAGAGAAACCTGGCTGCAGAGAGAAGAGAAGGAAAGCAAATCAGTCCACCCAAAAGACTTCAAAATGGGGTGAGAAGGAATTCTCTTGCCTAAAACTAAGCTGAACATACCCCACAAACTGTCCAGAAAAACCAACCGAGCTTTCATCAAAGAAGGATGCTTGCTACGGTGCTTTGCTTCATTACGGATGAACCAGAGGAAGTAGATGGCTTGGAAGAAAATTGTAGCGGCAAACTTTCTTCCACGAACATCTACACTCTACTCTAAAGCTGTCCAGACAGAGGAGGGAGAAACGAAGGGGAATGAGGAGGCCTCCTTGACTGAGAAGCCAAGACCAAAGCTGCTGGGCTAAATTGCAGTGGAAGAATAAGTGAAGATCGGATTCTCCTTTACCGTGACACGAGTAGCATCTAGAAGCCAAGGAGCACCCTTTGTGCGTTGCTGTGAGATAGGTTGGTGTTTTCTGGAGAAGAAGGCACCAGTTGAAACATGATAGTCTTGGGTTGATGAAATTATTCCAAACAAGCTCATGCCATTATACTGATGCTGCTCTAGATCTCAAAGTATCCCAGGCAGATTTGAGAGTAAGAGTTCCCGTGGAATTAATTTCCTTTCCAGGAGAGCAAGTTCGGGGCAGATGGGTCTTTAGATTGGATGATGTTGTCCTGCTGAAAGAGGAAACCCTTCACCTCTACTGGAAGAGTGTCTGGGAGGAGCCATTCATTTCCTTGAAAGAAGTCCGTAGTCCTTTTCACTTTCAGAAAAAACGAAGAGAGGAAATCTGAGGGCTATCGAGTCATGGTCGATCCAATTGTCAAACCACATGAGGATGGAGTGACCATTCCCAATAGCCCAAGAGCTGTCTCTCTGGAGGATATGGGAGCCAGAGACCTTATCCTTCTCCAAATGCAAGAACTCGCCTTAGTAGCTAAGAACCAGATGGGAGAATTCCTGAAGTACCTTCCATGGAACCAACTAGCCCAGAGCGAATTAGAGGAGATAGCAGACCAGCCAAGCTTTAGTAAACAAGCTTCATTGAACTCCTTCACCTTACACAATCCAAGGCCTCCCTTAGATTTAGGCAAGCAAAGCACCTCACAGCTCACCAGGTTATTCCTCTTAT
Organism: Camphora micrantha; assembly: GCA_003546025.1. NCBI lineage: Eukaryota > Viridiplantae > Streptophyta > Magnoliopsida > Laurales > Lauraceae > Camphora > Camphora micrantha. The sequence goes on along the minus strand of QPKB01000008.1, from coordinate 27,795,793 downwards.
ATTCAGAACTAGAGGACCACAAGAAGTTTCTCATCAAACGTTTAATTTGTAAACTTGTTTTGCTTGGGACTAGAATAACTAAGGAGATGTGAAGAGGAATTCATGACAGCACATGCTTCACCAAGATCAGTCTCCCAGCAAAAGAGAGGCACTTAGCCTTCCAACCATCAAGCCTAGCTCTAATTGAGTCCAAAAGCTGGTTGAAATGAGAGTACCGAGAGGTGGCAAAGAAAATTGGAATTCCAAGGTAGACTAATGGGAGGGAGGCCCTGGGGATGGGCATAATCCCAGAAATCATATGGGCTCTCCTAAAAGATCATTTACCCAAAAAACGGAAACTCTTTTAAAGATTAAAACACTGCCCATAAGAGGTTTGGTACTTGGAAAGTAAGTCTTTGATGCTTCTGAGACCAGACTTGTGAGTTTTGAGAAAAAGCAAGATGTTGTCTGCATATAACAGGTGGCAGGGAGTGGAAGGTATAGGCGGAATTGGCATGATTCTTCCTAAAGACCTGAGTTGCTCGATTTGAAGGCTTATGACCTCCTCTGCAAGGATGAACATGTAGGGGGGCATAGGATCCCCTTGGTGCAAACCACAGCTAGAGGAAAAGAAACATGTGGGGTTGTTGTAAATCAAGACCGAGCCTCTACTAGTGCAGACCATTTCTTTAATCAGGTTGATCCAGGAGGAAGAGAAACTGAAAAACTTTATTTCTTGAAAGAGGAAGTTCCATTGTAGCTTGTCAAAAGCATTGAAAATGTCTAACTTCAAACAAACTGAACCTCCATTGATCTTGGTATTAAGCTTTTGGATAAGGTCTTGCGCTAAAGTCACATTGTGGTGGATAGACCTACCTTTGGCAAAGGCTAATTGGCTATTAGAGGTGAGGAGAGGAAGGATAGTTGAGAGTCTTGTGGCTAGGAATCTTGGAGGTAATTTTATAGGTAAAATTCAGAAGACCGATAGGCTGGAAGTTTGAGAAAGATTTTGGAGAGGATTTCTTTGGGATAAGAGAGATGAAGAAGGCATTTGTTTCTCTCAGCATACGCCCAGTAGAGAAGAGATGAGTGACAGCCTCAATTACTTCCTTACTATGTACCAGCATTTGGTGAAGAAAATTTCAGTGAAACCATCCGGGCCCGGAGAGCTACTCTTCTTGAGCTGGAAGACAGCTAATCTGATTTCCTCAGGAGCTGGAACAACAACAAGGAACTAGTTTTGCTCCTCTGTGACAGAGGGACCAGCCAACTGGTGAAAAGGGCTTTCATCAGGAATGGCAGAGGCAGCTTGAAATAGATTTGAAAAGAAGGAGGAAGCCTGGACTTTTATCTGATTATCATCTTCAATAAGTGTGCCATCCACTGTGATCTTATCTATGCGATTACAGATTCTTTTTGCCTTGGTTGAGAGGTGAAATAATTTGGTATTCCTATCCCCATCTTGGGGCCACTTTGCCTTAACCCGTTGCTTCCAATGAGTAGATTATGCATTTAACCAATTATGGAGGGAGGCTTTGGCCTGATTCAATTCCTTGAGGAGGGAGTCACTAGGCAGAGCTTCAAAGGCAGCTTGCTTTACCGAGACAAGGGATTCTGCATCGGCAATGAGGTTCTTCAACTGTCCAAAAACCTCTTTATTCCATCCTTAAGGTTGAATTTTAGGATCTTTAGCTTGTTGGCTAAGATGAGCTGAGGAGTTCCATAGCAAGGGGAATTTGTCTATGGGATAGGATAATGGGGTTATGGTCGGAGGCAATTCTGGGGAGTTGATTCACAACAGGGTCTACAAATGTATCTAGCCATTTGGAATTAGAGATGGTTGCCACAAAGGCCTGGCCTTGCTTGTTATTAGCCCAGGTGAAGTTGTTTCCTCTGAACCTAAGGTCTTTCAAACTAGAAGCCAAGGCCATCTCATTAAAATCTTTGATAGAGAGGGAGGAGGCGAGGCGAGTACTAAGTTTTTCACTGGCAAGGAGAATGGCATTGAAGTCACCAATCACACACCATGGAAGAGAAGAAGAAGAGCAATTAACAAGGTATATTCCCAACGATTTCTCCTCTGCCTATAATCCGTAGAACCATAGACACCAGTATGCAATCCCTCATACTTATCTATCATGTACAACAATAATACAAGCAACACCATGAAAAAATAATCTACAATAGATAGAGAAGCAGATTATACCTTTGCAGCCTGGTTGTGCTCTAATGGAGAAGAAAACTACTTTCTTTGTAAGCAACTTTAGATCTCCAAGACCTCTTAGTCTTCCACGCTATGACCCGTACTAGATCTCTTCTCTAAAGGAGATGGGTGGGATCTCCTAAATAAAACAACTAGAAGCTCTAAAGGAAACTTGAAGAGGAAGAGAGGTATGTGCAACTCTTGCACAAAGGGGGTTGGGCGTGAATTCCAAGGTTATGAACATCCCAGCCCCTTTGTTACTCTTTTTATAGCATTAAGCAACTTCCTTCTCTTGCACTAATTGAAATAGAAGTCTTATTTCCACACAAAATAGTAACCTTACTATTACTATTATTAGAAGTCTCACTTCAAATAGAAATAGTAACTTCCTAATTCCTTCATCTTAAAGTTCTAGTAGGATTAGTATCTTTTCAATAACTTGGGCTAGCGTGGGGACCACTAGGGATTCCATAGAAAGTTGGCTCCAACTGGGACACCGCAACCCCACATCTCATGTGCAATTCTGGCCCACAGTGAATTGCAAATAACACCACTATATAAATGCAATTCCACTCCAGTCTTAGGAATAAATTACAATGAAGACCCTAAACTTTCCGATTACCACAATTAAGCCCCTCTATCAATATCCATTTATTAATTGGACTAAAACTGTCCCACCAATTTAAATCCACATCTTATTATCTTTGAGCCCCAATTAATCACAGTGATCATCAGTACCATCCAATTAACTTTTAATCGAGATGGGTGCGCACTTACTAATGACAAATCTATTAATTGGCACAAGGGGATAATATAGATAGATTCTATCTTGACCATTGGATGTTCCCACAGTCCTACTACCACGTACCGAAGACACCGAGGTGTTGACCTACAGTTGGCCTCACTCATTGGTGACTCAAAGCAAATGAATAGATAGAAACTTGAGTTCATCAACGTCTTACGATTGAGAGCCTATTGCTAGGGAATTATGAGAGTAAACCTTAAACTCGAGACACTATTCTATAAGGTGCTTCTCATGGTCCTTCAATACATCCAATGTACCAGCACCGTGATCCAGAATCTTATATTCTGATGATCGAGACAAATTACACTATCTTATAGTGATCAAAGCGCTGCAACCTTATCAGATGAGATGCCCAGTCTCATCACCAGTTGTGAAGATGTTTAAGTATAAGATTTGTGACAAATGTCTCCCGTGTGTGTGTCTCATCCATACACATATATCACATCTAATATACTAATGGAACCCAGTCCATGTGCATTAAGTAGTAAAACACCATTCATCTCATGAAAGGAAATCATGATATTATTGATAAATAAAGAAATTAATCAATTTATTACATCATTTGATAGATTGAGTCCATACAATCTAACAATCTCCCACTTGGGCTCATTGCCAATCAAGGTTGCATCTCATGCCCATCCCATCTACATGTTGCTCAAAGACTTTAGTAGTCAAAGGCTTAGTAAAGGGATCTGCCAGATTGTTTGCAGAGCCTATCTTGGTAATAGCTATTCACCATGAGGAATTTTCATGGTTGGAAAAGGAAGGGAAACAACCAAAGGAGAAGGCTCCATTAGAGAAGGAATCAAGGGAAGCCTTAGGCTTTGAGAGGAAAATGATGTCAAGGGAGTGGGCTAAAATAAGATGGGAAACCATGATTTTAGTAGGGGAGTTACAAATTCCTCTACAGTTCCAGAAAAGGAGATTGACCATTATGACACTAGATTGGAGTGGGGGCCTAAGGATCTCTTAGAAGAGAGACCTTTTCCTTTAGTTTTTCTACTAACTTTCATCTTGAAGGGAGAGAGGTTGACCACTAAGAAAGTTTCTGTGGCGATATATCTAAGAGGGCAAGGGGAGATTTGGGGGGGTTGGTGGTTTGGATCTACAGTCACCCACCTTATCAGGGATGATCCTTTTCTTTCTTTTCTTTTCTTTTTTTTTTTTTATGGGCAGTTAAGATATTTTTAGAGAAGGAGGTAGGATTTGCAAATGAGTAGTTCTCCAAGATAGAAAAAGCATTGGAACTGTAAGTGCAAAAAATCTCACACCCACTTAAATAGATAATGAACTTCTTTTGGGGAAGATTACACGCCAGAGAACTTGCAAGGGGGAGAGAAGAGAAGGTCAGAAGACCCTGGCTGCTGTCAGCGCAAGGTCCTCTGATGCCTAAGTTAGTGCTGTCACTAGACAAAGGATGGAGAAGAAGAGAAACAGTGCTCAGGGTGTATGGTGTTTTTCCCTTGCTTACCTGTTATGGAACTTGCTCCTTGTTTTTATAGCTGGAGTCCTTTGACTTTGGTGATGGGGAGTCCCATCGGTGGCATGGGCGGTTCTGACACTGGTCGCTTGACATAGACGCAACCACCTACTGATAGCTCTCTGCCCGATGCATGTCACCATTACTCAACACATTCTGTAACATGGTTGAGTCTCCATAGAGGTATGGCTGGCTGTACTTGTTTTAATGAGCATTCTGGCACTGTTGCCGAGATGGAGTGTCTGGCACTGCTACCGAGGTGATCTCTTCTTGGTAAGCATCATGACGCTACTGCCGAGGTGGAACACCTGGCCGAGATGGGATCCTAGGCCGATGTGAAGTACTCTTGCCAAGATGGAGCCTCTGGCCGAACTGGCCGAGGTGGAGCTTCTTGCCGAGTTGGCCGAGGTGGGGCTTCTAGCCGAGATCAAGATGTGTCTAAATGGTACTTTTACCAAGTCTAAATACACTCACACACAATTGCCCCCTAGCTCCTGAGCTCCTAGAGTTTTGTAACACTTGGAGGTCGGGAGCTAAGTACTATGATGGTGGAGAGAACTTTACAGCTGGTTCTGCAACCGAGCCGAAGCCACCGAGTTCTGTAACAAGGTGTGCCTCAACTGTATGAGGTCTTCTTTTATTCTCCCAATGCTTTGTTGCAGTTAGGTAGACAATTTTTGAGTTCCACAACTGGGCGAGAATTGAAGCTGTCGTGATTAAGGCTGCCCGAGCTGAAGCTGGTGCTGTCACCGAGGATGTGGAGCTCGAGATGGGGCTGGTGCTGTTGGAGTTACCATGATCGAAGGCATTCGAGCGAAGGCTGGTACTGTCACCGAGGCTTGCTGGAGCTGTGATCGAAGCTGGCCGAGCTGAAGCCGGTGCTGTCACCGAGGCCAAAGTCGTAGCTAATCTTTTTGAAAGTATGAAGCGTCCGAGCTGAGGCTGGTGCTATCACCGAGGCCAAAGTCGTAGCTGATTATATACGGGCCGGTACTCTTACCAAGCCGGAGACATCGTGGCTGGTGCTATCACCTAGGCCCCGAGGCTCTATTGTAGGGGCTGGTACTCTTACCGAGCCGGAGGCATCGCGACTGGTGCTATCACCGAGGCCCCGAGCTCCATATATACGGGCTGGTACTTTTATCGAGCTTGAGGCATTCGGGTTGGTGCTATCACTGAGGCCGCGAAGCTTTGATGTAGGGGCTGGTACTTTTACCGAGCCGGAGACATTGTGGCTGGTGCTATCACTGGGGCCCCGAGCTCCTGATGTAGGGGCTGGTACTTTTACCAAGCCGGAGACATCGTGGCTGGTGCTATCACCGAGGCCCCGAGCTCCTGATATAGGGGCTGGTTCGCCAACCGAGCCTGAAAGATGATAGTCGAGCTAGAGCTGCCGAGTTCCGCAACAAGGTGTTTTGCCGAGCTCGTGTACCTGGCGAAATTCGAGGGCGGTAACTGAAAAGGGGGTTGTTTTACACGAGTGAAGATGGCCGCTGTCCTTTCACGCCGAGCTTGGTAGCCAAGGCCCGTGCTCCAGGATTTCGGCAATTTTGCTGCAATGCTTACTCCTCCCCAGTTTTGTAGCCCTCTGACTCATCACTATCCTGCCCGCTTGTCCAGTAGCCCTGCGATTCATGACCATCCTGATCATCATTTCGGCGCTCTGAGCCTGGGCTTCATCTGCTTCTTGCTCGACGAACCGATTTACCCTGGTCATTAATGCCTTCACTGTGACCACGGGGAACCGAGCTAAGTGTTTGCGCAATTCGTTGCCTGGAAGTAGGGCCTGCCTGAAGCACATGATGGCCACTTCATCATTGGCATCCCTGATCTGGCTGTAGACGGTCCAGAACCTTTTGACGAACTGTGTGGTGGTCTTGGTCCACCTCATTTTGATTGTCAAAAGGTTGGTATTGGTCTTTGGGATGACTGTGTGGACCTGGAACCTCTCTTCGAAGGAATTCCGGAGCTGCGACCAGCTCGAAATTGATCCCTCTGGGAGCGCGCAGAACCACTTCAAAGGGAGGTCTCCTAAACTAGAAGAGAAGATTCTGCAGTTCAGGTGATCAGTATCACCCCATATCGACATGCGCTGAGTGAAGTGTCGGAGATGTGCTGCAGGGTCCAAGTTCCCGTCGTAAAGGATGAACTTTGGGACACTAGACCTTTCAGGGAGGTGGGAATTTCTGATCTCCCGAGAGAAAGGAGATGTGCCGAGATCTTTGGCGTTGAAGGCATCTAGCCGACCTCGGGTGAGGCCGACCATCTCCATGTTCTGTTGGACCGTTTGTTCGATTTCCCGGTTAAGCCGTTCTCTGAGGTTGTCCTCGTCCTTCAGCCTCTGTCGCGACCTCTTTGAGTTGTCGTTCGAGCGGAGGCTACTCGAGCCTTCGTCGTGAGCTTGGTCGCGTCTAGGGGGAGAAACCGGGGTTGCCCCCTGTTCTCGCAGCTGCCGCTGGAGCTGACGAATCAACTCGTCTTTCTCTTGGATAATGAGGTCTTGGGCCCTAACATCCGCAAGAGAGTCGTTTCGCCGGGAAGGTGTTGTCACCCCCTTTGGAGATGAACCTAACTGAGTAACAGGCCCCTCAAAGTTCGCTGGACCAGGCTTTCTTCCGGATCTTTTCTTGTGATGGGCCGGCGGCTGCTCTTGCAGTACTGGTGGCAGTGATACCAACGATGGTGGTAAGACCTTTGATGATTCTCTGCCCTTCTTAGCTTTTGGAGGCATGGCGTTTTTGTATCGTTCCCCACAGACGGCGCCAATTGTAAGTGCAAAAAATCTCACACCCACTTAAATGGATAATGAACTTCTTTTGGGGAAGATTACACGCCGGAGAACCTGCAAGGGGGAGAGAAGAGAAGGTCAAAAGACCCTGGCTGCTGTCAGCGCAAGGTCCTCCGATGCCTAAGTTAGTGCTGTCACTAGACAAAGGATGGAGAAGAAGAGAAACAGTGTTCAGGGTGTATAGTGTTTTTCCTTTGCTTACCTGTTATGGAGCTTGCTCCTTGTATTTATAGCTGGAGTCCTCTGATTTTGGTGATGGGGAGTCCCATCGGTAGTATGGGCGGTTCTGACACTGGTCGCTTGACATAGACGCAGCCACCTACTGATAGCTCTCTACCCGATGCATGTCACCATTACTCAACACGTTCTGTAACGTGGTTGAGTCTCCATAGAGTATGGCTGGCTGTATTTATTTTAATGAGCATTCTGGCACTATTGCCGAGATGGAGTGTCTGGCACTGCTGCCGAGGTGATCTCTTCTCGGTAAGCATCCTGGCGCTACTGCCGAGGTGGAACACCTGGCCGAGATGGGATCCTAGGCCGATGTAAAGTACTCTTGCCGAGATGGAGCTTCTGGCCGAGATCAAGATGTGTCTAATTGATACTTTTACCAAGTCTAAATACACTCCCACACAGGAACAATCCATGATAGGAGCTGGAATTCTCCATAGGATCTCAAATGCAACATCGAGGGAAGAGCTGAGAGGGGATTATGTGAGCCACGGGGATTAGGAGCGGGGGAGCACTTCGATAGTCGGGGGGCGCAGGGGGGCGAGAGGGGAGGTGGGTGTGTGGGGGTGTGGGCGGGGCGCGGGAGGGGAGGTGGGTGTGGGGGGCGGGGCTTTGAGACCGTACTGGTAAGGAGAAGGGAGGTGGAGGAAGATGGCAGAGATGGAGAAATGTTGGGGGTGTGGGGGTGGAGGGGAAGGTTGTCTCTTATAGCATTCCTAAAATCACCTAAGATAGAAGGAGCTATCAGCACTGCATCTTGAGCAGGAGTATTCAGCAATCTGGGCTTCATGTTGACGGGACAAGTTGCAGAGAGGTGACCGGCCGAGAGACACTCAGACAAGGGTATATTTTCATAATGTACATCCACTTCCACCAAGCCTTCCCCTTCTAGATTGACTGAGAGAAGCCTCGGGCTAGGCCTGGCGATGTCCAATGTCACTTGAACTCTGGCGAAGGAGAGCATCCTTTGCTTAGCAGTAGTCTCGTTCAGAAGGAGCGGCTTCCCTATGGAGGCTGCGATAGACAACAGAATATCACTGCTCCAGCAGTGATAAGGAATACCCTTGAGCCTTATCCAGACTGGGGTTTCCGAAGGCCAAATAGATTCATCTTGACCAGGAGACCAACGCCGTAAGAGGAGCTTTTTCCTTTCCATTCGGAGGGGGCTGTGGCCTACCAAATCTTCCTTGTCCTCCTTTGAGGCGAATCTAAATATGAAGTTTCCCTTCTCAGTCAGTGAGATGATACACAGCTTGGAAAGACGCCATGAAAAGGAGACCCATTGTTCCAGAGCTTCCAGTGTTGGACGCCGACCTACAAATTTCCCTATAGCAGAAAAGGAGAAAGATTGCTGGCTGGTGTTGACCATCTGGAGGGGGATCCTAATAGTAAGCTTACCATCTATTAGAACTGGCGCCGGGGGGGTCGGGGGGGGGGGCCTGAGAGGGATTAGACGAGGTTTGTCTTAAGGGATTTTGAAGAAGGATTTTCAGGTGGTTTTGGAGGAGTTTAAGTTGAGTTGGGTCCCAAGGGGGGTTTGATGGCTGAGGATGAGGTTGAATTTGAGGGATGGCATGGTGAGGAGAGAAGATAGGCAAAGAGCCTTTCCAGATGGATTTGAAGCTGGAGGAGCTGAGCTTGATCCCAAAGTGGGGGAGAAGCCTGGGCCGGAGGGAGAGAACTAACCAGAGGCAGGGAAGGAAGCGATGCTGTAGGAGGCAGGGGAAGAGAAGATGGCGAAATTGCTGGAGGCTGAGTAGGAGAAATTTGGGGATTAGAGCTGGGTTGGGGATTAGAGCTGAGAGGTTTTGGTTGGGGGTGGGGTGGGGTGGGGTTGGAAGACATGCCAAAAAGCTAGGCACTGGGAGTTGAGGGTCTGTCGGATGGGTTGGCTTAGGGCCCGTTTGGTAATTTTATTAATATAGTAAAGTCAAGTAAAGTCAAGTTAAATATCCCATCAAAAGCACTTTTCCAAAAAATTCCCTCCATCTTTTTAAAAAAAAGTCAAAAAGCAACTACATTTACTCACTAAAAGACAAAAAAACTCCATTTCCCCATACAAAAAGTCAAAAATATTCCATCCCAAATAACTAAAAACAAAATACCATCATAACTCACTTATATTTTATTCATTCTTTTCATTTCACTTCACTCCACTTTATTTTAAAAGTAAATTACCAAACGGGCCCTTAGGGAAAGGGCGAGAAGCTCGGTGGCGGTCGGGAGGCATGGCGAAAAAAAGCAAGCAATGTCGCCACAATTTCTTACACAGATTTTGAATTGTAAGAGGCCGATTCTATATAATTAATTCAGCAAACTCTCTTTAATAAATATAATTAACTAATTGATCTCACTTATATGCCAAATGTTTTTATAACTAATCTTTTAAGTTTGTTGAGTACAACTCTCTAAATAATATATTATTACAATACATTTTATAATTAGTTAATATATTACTTAATATATAACTATAATTTCAAATAATACAACCAAGTTTGTCTATTGATCTGAGGATTGGAGTCAGGAGTGGTGCAATATAATATAATTGGGCTGGACTGATTTTCCATCTCAGACTTAAGTAATAAACCTACTAAACTTGACCAAAGGAAACCTACTTGTAAGAATTTTCTACACACTCTCAACTTGTTTTGGTTTCTGACCCTAGAATATCATTAGGTTGAGCAAAGTCAAACTTCAAAGACGACAAAGGATCAGATAAGAGCCCAAAAAGGCAGGAAAAAGTCACAATTGAAAGTTTCCACCTTTTGTTGATAAGATATGATGTCTAATGAGACCTTTTTTCATGTAGGCAAAAGCTTTCTAGAGAATATGGGCTGGACCAGCTGGACCATAGTATATAGATAAATAAAGACTAAAATAATGTTTGCATATAAAGAGATGATTTGGTTAATCGAGAAAAGAAAAGGTCCATAAAGCCCTGACAAGAGCATAAAGAAGACCAATTGTGGGAGAACCACTTATACTAAACAGAACTAGTCATTTAATTAAAAATGGAGTTGATAATAAATATGAAAATTGTGATTTGGTTAGGAATCAGTGCATTCATTTCAATACCTAGCTATACTCAATGAATATTTTTATATAAGTAATACTCTCTCAAACTCATTTTCATATGGTGGGATCAATAGACATACATATCAGATTTGTTTTACGGCTTTAAATTTCAAAGATTAATAGGCCATAGTTATGGTGTTCCGTTGCTCAGATTGTTGGGGACACCAAATGTGATAGGGTTGAGAAACGCGTGATTCCTAGTCCTCTCATCTTGCGAAAAGGAATAAAATTAGAGGTACCTTAAGCCCACCCATTATTTCATTTTTATCTTCGAAGTTTAATGGCCCCAGGGTTTTTTTACTGTGAGACCCAAAAAAACGACCATAATCATGCCTGCGTGTAGCTTAGCTGGTTAAGTAATATGCATGCAAGAGTGAATGAGTTTGAATCGGCTATACGGCGGAAACAAAGTTCTCTAAGTTATCAATTTCAAAGCACAAAGAGTTTAATGACTTTGTATGAATGAATATTTTTAGTAATTGAATCTTACGCTGGATATTAATATGCTGAATCTTGGAGGAGATAGACGGTATTCCAGTAAGTGACCACTGTAAGATCACTAAACATGACACATGCATGAACAACGTAATCGACAGACACGTGTACATACTAGCACGTGTCCGAAAAATTCTCCGACAAAAGGCAGTTATCTCTTTTCCACTTATTAGAGTAAAAAACTCTTTCACTTTCCCATAAAATGGATGTAGAAGAGATAAGAGTGTTAAAGTGGATATGTTGAAAAAAATAAGAAGGATAAAATTAGAAATAAGTGATTTCGAGAGCACTTAGGGGTAGCATCAATTGAGGATAAAAATTAGATAAACTCATTTGAGACAGTCTGGCCATGTATAACGCAAGTGAGCCATAGCAGTAAGAAAAATTTGGTTATGTAAGTTGATGGCCCACTAATGGAAATAGCTAAACCAAAGTAGACATGGATGGGGGGAGATAGTAAAAGTAGATTTGAAAAAGTACAATTTATCTGAGGATTTGACTTAGTATTAATCGGAATGAAAAAACAAAATTCATGTAGGCGACCATAACATAATTGGGATAAGGGTTTGAAATGATGATGATGATGATTATAAAATGGAATTGATGTTCACAAGAAGTCTTGATTTTGGCCTAGCATTTAAAGCTCAAATCCTTCTATTACTTTAACAAAACATTAAGGTTGAGACCCTTTAAGCACCTCTATTTATAAATGCGTAATTTCTTACTTAACAATTCAATTTGATGTAATTTAATTCAAACTCTGAATTAGAATTTCAAAAAGCCAAAGTTTAGTCACAACTTAAGCAGGTGTTAAAAATATGCTGATTATGAAAAATATGATGATTATGAGCGTCAAACTTGACAGGGTTTCAATTAAAATCAATAAAGGGTGCAAAAAAAAAAAAAGGGAAAAAGAAGGAAGAAAAAGATTCAAGTACCTTAGCTGGTTTTGGTAGAAAGTGTTTTTAAGAGTTGTATTAGGGGGGAAAAAATCGTTGAGGAAAGCAAGAAAAAATGAAAGTTGCAAAAGGGAAAAAGAGCCAAAATGTCTGTTAACAACTTTCTATTTCTTTATCCGGTGTTGAAGGGTAGCAAAAAGCTTGCCCCTCCTGAAACGCATGTGCCTGGCCACTGTTGATGGGAATCATAACATGGACCCTTTACTACTGGAGATACAAAAAATCTATTTGGACAAATTTTTTGGACAGATGGTATGGCTTGAATATCCCCTGTGATATTCTGGACAAACTTTTTGGATAAAATTTTGGACAAATCCTGGAGATATAGGCCACTGACCACGGTAACGACATCATGACACATGCATGAATAATCTAATGGACATAAATGTGTACCATACTAGCACGTCTCCGAAAGATTCTCCAAAAGAAGGCAGTCTGGCTCTTTCCCACAAGTCAGAAAGAAGAAACACAATTATGTCTCTTTCCTTAACTTATCACCTACGTGGGATAGATGGAGATTTTCTAGAAGAGAGTCCAGCCAGGTGAGATAATTATGGGGATTCTCTATCTATAAAAAGGATCAAAGATAGGCGATTCTCTAGTTAATGGCAGAAAATGGTCAAATTAAGAGGTTAAATAATAAAATAAATTTTCATGAAGTCTTATTTAAGGAGTTTTTCCGGATCTCTCGTGGGTGCAGTAAGCCCCTGAGCTGCAATGATGTCTAATTATTTAAAGTACATTTTTGAAACGGTCAAAATAAAAAATCATTGAAAATAGAATTACAATCTTTTCATATTTCTAATTTCTTTCAGATTTCAGATTGGTTTATTGTGAGTAAAAGAACAAAATACACTACAGAATATGGTAAGAACAGAGTTTTGAGTGTATTTCAGCTTTGGACTAAATACATCCTGTGGGGATCATGATCGAAATCTTTGCATATTAGGCAATACAGCTAGATTTCAATAGAGTTGGTTAAAAACACACCATATTCATCATTTACACAATCATAATAATTAGATCAAACATACAAATAAGACACATATGACAGGTTTTGGAAGAGATGACTTACCAACCATGCAACCCGCAAAGAAACCTGACTGAGCCAAGCCAACCTTATACATGTCTCCGCAGATAAGCCCCCACTCGGACACAGTCGACACGCCTGAACCTCCAACCCACTCCCATGACCCTTGCTCGAACCCACAGACACTCTCCGCCTGCGGCGAGCAACCCAAGCCGGCTTGAGCGGTGCACCGCCAAGCGGGCTTGTGGTCAGCAAAAATCATGACCATGGCGTGGAAAGCTTCAAGAGCCCATGCTAAGTTGGTGAGAACAAAGTGACGCCATTGCCACCGGCCAAACTCACCGGCGAATCTTTGGAGCATCTCGTCGACGCCCATCTTCTCTTTGTCACTTAATTCTTTAGCCAATAGAGGAGACGACAGATCGGAGCCACCGCAATCGGATTCCGGCGACATCTTTTCCTCTTCTTCTCCGTGTGGTTTGCCAAGATGATCCACAGTGGCACCCACGGACTTGGACATGATATGGAATATGCCTCCTGTGGAAGTCGTGGAGGGGATTTTTTTATAGAGGAAGGAGTCCTAATTGTAAATAGCCTAATAATAAGATTAATGTGTCGAGAGTGGGGACAGATTGTCTTCTTTTATGAATCTTTGAAAGTGTGGAAGTGATTTGCCCGACAGGAGACTCGGATGTAGAAAAAAAAATTAATAATAATAATAATTGTAGACAAGGTTGTTTTAACCATCAGCTTCGTGTTTGATATAGATGCCAGTGGTTTTTGGGAACCTTTTTGGTCCAAGTGGGAACCGCTTTGTGTAACGCCCCGTCCCTTAATTTTCTATTAATATTAATTAATTGTATGATTAGTTAGTAAGTGTGTTTAGAGTTTTAGCGAGTCGGCCCAGAACCTGACCGAACCCAACCCAATGCCCATGGGCTGTTTGGTAATCCCCACCCCCTTTATTAGGTCACGTTGAGCACAAACCACCCCCCCCCCCCCCCATTCACAACAGCAGCAACCCCTCCCTATCTTTCACTCATCTCTCTCTTGTTCTCTCCCTCTCCTCGTCGCCGTCGGACGATGCCACTGCCATCGCTGCCGCCGGCCAGCACCACCAAGATCTCTCTTCTCCACTCTCTCATCTTTCTTCTCCACTCTCCCAAACCCTCACCGCCACCCAACTGTCCCGGAATCTCCCCGTCGTCGCCGGACTCCCCTGTGTTGCCGGCGATCTTCCCCATCTCCAGCGAATCAACCCCACTCCATCTCTCCCTGTTTTCCCCATTTTTCCTTTCTTCATTTCATTCCCTGTTTCTCTCTTTCGTTCTCTCTGTTTCTCTTTCTTTCTTATTTCTCTCTCTCTCTCTCTCTCTCTCTCTCTCTCTCTCTCTGTAATCCACTCATCTCACCAATCTAACTCACCATTTCATTTTTCTCTCATTATCTCACCATCTCATTTTCCCTCTCTCCACTCACTATCAACTCACATTGACTTCTCCCTCATCACCCATTTCAGCATTCCATTCTCTGTTTCTTTATTTGTCTTTCTTTCTTCATTCTTTCTTTCATTCTATCTTTTCCCTTCTTCTTGACAAAGCCACCAAGAGACCCTCCATCACCACTAATCTAATGGGCCCCACAACCTCCAATCATCACTATCATCTCCGTGTGGACTCCGCAAGCTCAACAATCTCCAATTTCCAAGCCACTACTCCATCCACTCCACTTTTTGGTAAGCTCATCTTCCCCTAGGTTGGGTTTTTTATACTTTGGGTATAGTAGTGTGATAAGGTAGCTTAGAGCCTTCATTTCTTTGATTTATATTTAATTTAGTTTTATTTTGCTAATATTTCCTTAGGTTTGGTTTGTTGGACATTGGGCTAGGATTTGTAGATTTGGGCATTTTCAACCAAAGGCAAGTAGACATTTATATATATGCTTGGATATGTTTGTCTTTCCTTTGATTCGATGATTTAATGATGATTTAGATGACCACATGCTCGTTGTTGTCTTTGACGTTAGAAAACATGATAATTGGATCTATATGTTTAATGAAATGATTTCTTAGTTGGATGGATATTAGATGATGGACTTGATGAGAGGGGGTATGGATGTATGTGGAGAGGTATGGATATTCATGTGTTTGTCTGTAGGTGTGGATGAAAAGGGAGTTTCTCCCCAAGTTCAGTTACAGAAGCTTGATTCTGTTTTGTACTGTCTGGTACTATCTACATGTTCGTTAGCTTCGTTTGCTTTACTTTGTTTGGGGATCATATTGAGAACTTGGATGATGGACTTAGAATCCGTTTTTGACACTCAGTCATGGACGTGGGTGCGTTGGAATTGTTATTATTATTGAACATTGGGTTTTGACGCTCACTCATCGACGTGGGTGCCTTGGAATTCTGATTGTTATTGTACATCGGGTTTTGACGCTTACTTATGGACGTGGGTGCGTTGGAATTGTGATTGTTATTGTACATTAGGTTTTGTCGTTACTCATGGATGTGGGTGCGTTGAAATTGTTATTGTTATTGTACATTAGGTTTTGACGCTCACTCATGGACGTGGGTGCATTGGAATTGTTATTGTTATTTAACATCGGGTTTTGACGTTCACTCATGGACGTGGGTGCGTTGGAAACAATGTGGACCGCCTATTTTGATAGTCTGTTTATGATTCGAATGCTATGCATTTCTTACGATTAGAATGCCATGCATTTTATATGATCTTATTTATCGTTTACTCTCTTTAGTACTGCATATCTTTGGTGATTTATATATCTATCTACTTGCCGACCGTTGTGTTTGATGATGCTACTCTTGGTGCATAGGTACCGAGCTTTTCTACCCCGAAGAGGAGGAAGCGATGGAAGAGGTTCAGGCAGATCAGCCTGATAACTTCCTCGAGTATAATACGGACGGCATTGTATAGCCGTATCGACCTCGTACATGAGAGCCTTCTATATCTGATTAGTTTCATCTTTTGGTTTTTATTATCATTTTGATTAGGCCCAGTTTTACTGTGGCCTTCTTATTATAACTAATATTTTTGTTAACAGTCTCAAACTTAAACTCTAGATATGATATTCAGTATTTGCTCTTAAACTATACATCTTTAAGATACTACTTGCATTTATGAAGCTTCCACTAATTGTTATATATGTATTTAAGGATATGTCAACACCTCACAGCGGTCTTCAATCCAAATGGGACATGATTGGCGTCAGGTTACATTTGATTAACATTAGAAAATTTTTAATTGGCCCTAATTTCACACATAACCCCAGTTTCACTTTTGGGGGCATGACACTTTGGATGACCCATACCTATCTTGGTTTTTAGTTTTTCCACATTCAAGGCAAAGGGTGGTTATTTCGAAAAATAAAAAATGAAAAAAAGTGGCTAGAATATATAGTAAAGTAAGAGGGGGAAAAGGAATGAAGATTTATGTCTAACCCCTGTGTTTTGTTGACAACTATAAGTACTCACTTACCCTTTTTAGTTTGTTCAAGCATAACCACCTCCATTAATCTGGAAATCTTACTCAGGTGCCTTGACTCATAATTAAGTCAATTTTTTACCAGTTTGAAGAAATCATGTGTTTTATGGATTTTTTTAGAAACAATCAGATCAGTTTTAACTTGGTAACAGTTTCAGACTATGGGCTCTTCTTGCACACCCTTATAATGAATTCACTACCCTTCACATTTTTTTAACTCTTGTGAATTAGCATTGACCTAAATCTTACACTCATCCAAGTTATATAAACCTCTAATTGATCATGTCTTTATGTTATCTAATGGCTAAGGTTCAAATAACTTTGAAGCTCTCAAAACAATCTCTCCGTCATAATAACGCATACAAGTAGGTTAAAGGGAGAGTTTTGAAACTCCTAAACCCGTACGGTTTCCTAAGATTATCTCCCAGAAGGACTAAATTTTATTGCATCCAAAGTGATTCATATTAAATTGAGGGTTTTAAATCTTGATTAATGTTTACTTATATTTAATGGTCTTTTCCGTGTTATCACCCCTTATTAATCTAAACGATCTTTGAAATTTTTTTTACTTTTAAGATTGAAACAGAGGATTCCATTAATCTATTTAAACTTGGCCACTAAATGCCTGTCAAGGTGATTGACAAAGATTTTTAGACTAGTTTAAGTAAAGTGGTTATTTGTAATAACAAAAAAACTGGTTAGTAAACATCAATTGATAGTATCTTATACCCTCTAGGTTCAATTTAAGAGGAAAATTCAACTGAGAACCACTCACAAGCTTCTTTAGTGTAAATCCTTGTGGGTTTATGAACCAATGATTTTGAAAATAAATATAAATGCCTCAAGTTTTAATAGTTGGTTATGTGTTGGTTTGGTTTTGGATATTAATACCAATTGATTTAATGCTTCCGCAAAGATTTTATTTATGATTTATTCTGACTCACCAAGTTTCAAAATTTGTGGGTCCATATTTGGGAGCTTGTGTTGCATTAAACACAGAAACTGAATGTTTATTCTTAATTTTCAAGTTATTCTTTATGTGATGAAGTTGTGTGGGTTTTGGAGGAGCATGGGAATCCCTTTTTAAAATCTGCATATGCAGTGGTCCGTAACTTTGAAGCTAGAAATGCTATCACTTGGGTGGATAATGTGAGGTTCAAGGGAAGCATAAAGAAGCTGTCTATGTGTGCCTTGATGGGGTTTTTTGGCTGTCTCAAAACAAAGGGTTCCTTATCTCAAGAAATGTGATATGTGATACTAATTGTGTTCTTTGTCCTTTTACATGGGAGG
Source organism: Camphora micrantha (assembly GCA_003546025.1). Lineage (NCBI taxonomy): Eukaryota > Viridiplantae > Streptophyta > Magnoliopsida > Laurales > Lauraceae > Camphora > Camphora micrantha. Next base: position 27,777,954 of record QPKB01000008.1, on the reverse strand, counting down.
ATAAGAGCACTTGTTTCTTTATTGTCATTTTTCTTTATAGGTTTGGCAAGGGCTTCTTCAGATGATATTTTTGCATCCTATTCCAAGCACTTCCAAGGTGGAAATCAGATTGTGCAAGATGTTACTTTGATGGTATACTATAGATTCATTAAAAGATTATAACTTTGGGCTTCTAATAGATGGTTATGATGATTAGATTTTAGTGATGTGTGGCACATAAAATCCACACCGGTCCTTCCAAATCCAATTCCCTTTACCTGTGTACTTGGCATGCATGCATGTAAGAGAGTAAGTAGTACATAGGCCTCCCTATAACCGGTGCATATCTCCTCAAAGTCATTGTTTCCTTTAATTTTTATTTATGTATGGTTACAGGTCTTAAGAACCAAAGTAGTAGGCCGTATGAGGTTGTCACGACCTGAGCCCGAGATTAGAGTAATCAGGGCTAACCCCGGGTCGCGAATGCATTCATACTTACTCCTGTAAACCCTGAATCAATCGAGATTAAGACAAAGTTCACAAGGGATCTTGCATATATACCTATCAACGTACAATTGCGGAAACACATATATGTATACATTGACAATCATTTAAAAACTAACAAGTACTTTACATAATTAAAGTCAATATATATAATCCATGTACAACTAAGTCAACAACTGCATATTCAATTACAATGCAGGTGACATCCAATTTACTATTCAAAATGAATATACAAAAGTGTTTATGAAACATCTCCAAAAACATTCTTTCCTTTGGCACTCCGATTTAAGTTCATTCGATTAAACCTCCTGGGGGTATCGGATGAGCATCCTGCGCTGGCGGTTCGGCCTCTGCTTGACCGGCACGGGCAACTGGGCCTGTAATATCATCAGTAATACTGTGAATACGACGGTTCAACAATGCATATACAATTCTATGATAGCATATATTAATTTCATCAATTCTAGACAATCAATTCTATAACAATGTCTTGTGCAATTTAAACACAAGTAATAACAAAAACTATGTATGCAACTACAATAGTATTAGTTTCATTTCAATTTGATTCTTCCCAAAGGAAGCATTTCATATTTATTCACTTCAGTGTTCACATTCAATTCATTCATTACATTAAGCATTTATTAATGGCTTATCAGTAGGACTTATCAGTCCAATGTATGACTTTTCAGTTTATGACCTTTCGGTCCAATAAGGGTAGGATTTCCCAGTGTTTGGATCAGAGATCACTGGTAGTATCACAGAGCTTCGGAACGCCCTAAAATCCATCTACTGCAGTAAGATTGTTGTTACCTTTAGTACCTGTTTATTATTCATTCAGTGTTAATTCAGTATAGCTCAATAATGAGCTTAGGAAACTACTATGCAGTGTCAGACTCATAATTCAAATCAAAATCAGTCATTCTAGTCAATCTTATTCCAATCCTAAACAATTATTTAAACCAAACAATTGAATGAAACGTTCGTTATCGATGCACGTGTTACTGTGGATGACATTACTTTAATTAACTATGTATTTCAATAATCTTAGCTAACGCTTATGAAGGTTTAGATATCACTAACACTAGCCTCAATAGTAAGGCTCTCAATTCGGAAAGAATTAGAAATCAATCTGTAATTTTCCTCAGTGGCGGTTACCTTGGCGGTTAGCCTCATTCTGGGAGACGGCTAACCGAATTACATTCGGTCAGCTTTCCAGAACCTTACAATTTCTGATGCATTTCTTCAATGCGGTCACCTCGGCGGTCACCTACTTGACTAACCGCATTTTCGATTTCGGCTAGCCGAATCCATTTCGGCTACTTAGCGGTTAGCTTTCCAGAAGCTTGTCTTCTGAGTAAATATTTGACTCAATTTCGGTCAGCTCACGGTTACATTTCGGCTAGCCGAAATTTCAATTTCGACTAACCGAAATTCTGCGATCAGCTCATAGTCAGCTTTCCAGAGACTAACAATTTTGTGGGTTTTCAGCGGTTAGCCTCGTGGCTAGCCGAACTACTCCATAAACGAATTTGCAGAGCTTCAGAATTCTTAATTAAAAAATCTGGAAATTGAGTTTCTTGAACTCAAAACACTTCAATAACACATTAAATCATAGGAGGTGTATATATTTGCCTCTATTTGAAGATTGATTGATGAAAACCCTTTGTCTAACTTGGATTTGAGGTGAAAACTTCTCAACTTGAAGTTTTTCTCCAAGAAAACCCAAGAAGAAGATGGAGGAAACGAACTTCTTCAATTGAATCACTCCAAAACTTCACTATTGCTACTTAAAGGAGATGAAAATGGAAGAAGGAGAAGAAAGGTGCCTAGGTTTGGAAATGAGTGAATGAACTCAAATGAGTCCATCTTATCTCTTATAAGCTCAATTTTGCATTTAAGCCCTCTACTTCCTAATTCGCTTCAATTCGAGTCAAATGAAGGGTTATTTGATCCGTTCCTCGTCGAATGATTTCGAGTCTATTATGAAAGTTATCGTACTCATCAAGATACACGTATTGGTATCAAGATTTTTCGTATTCGACAAAATACGTGAAAATCCATATTTACGAAAAATTCCTTAGTTTCCTTGTTTGAGTTTAAACTCCATTTAATTCATTCATTATTAGTTCATTAAGCCTAAATCATCCATTTTAGTCTAATTCAATTCTATTTGGTCACAAACCATCATTAGCCTAATTAAACATATTTAATTAGCCTAATTTCCAATCAACTAGAGTTAATCTCGATTAACTCGGGACGGGGCCTAACAGAGGTAAACCCATTGCATGGCCCGCATTTTAATGGTTTACCGGATGTGTAAAAAACACACAATTTGTTTTTATTAGCACTCTTAGAATGGAAGAATGCTAAAGACTTCTAAGACCTTGTTTCCATTGTTATTAGTAAACTAGATTAAATTACATAATTTGTTTATTTTCCTCATAGAAAACAAATGTTTAGGGCAGGATAGTTGTCCAAATTAAAATCGGGTGACATTTGCTTCAGATAGAAAACCAAGGGTGCCTTTGGCATTGTGCCATTTGAATGTTTCAAGTTCCGAATCTAGATATCACTTGAAGGAATCTCAAAATCTCAACCGGCTGGCATAAAGATAGTTGGAATGAAAAAACTTTATTTTTTTTAGAAAAGAACTTGCTGCACAGTTGTTTTCTACTTATCTCTTTGCCCATTAAAAAAGGCCATTTAACAACTCCAAATCCTTTAACTTATCTTAAAGGTAGGCCGGTAGGCCCCATATTCACAATCTTAAAGAAGTAAGCCCCACTTTAAAATCTTAATTTTTCAATTAAGGACATATGGACATTTAAAGGTGTTTTTCTGACAATTGTTTCCTTTTTTTTTAATACCCAAATTACTTTTTATTAAAAGCCATGACATGGCTCCGTTAACCACTACATGCAACCAATTTTTGTGAGGTCGCTGGCAGTCATTGATCACCTGAAAGACACCAGTGAAGAAAATGAGAAAAATATAGAGGAAGTGAATGAGAGTTTATTTCAATGAAGGGTATCTTGCATATTTAAAAAAAAGTTAAAAGGAAAAATTTGTTGGAAATAGCTTTAAATGGATTAATGTCCTTAATTGAAAAATTTTTGGAAAACTTAGGGACTATTTTAAAAAGTTTTGAAACTCGTGCCCTTTTTTGAAATAAGAAAAAACTTTAGGCCTTATTTGAATTTTTTTCCTTAGAAAAATAGCTAAATGAAAAAATTGCCCTTATTCAGTAGAAAACACACTTTTTTTCTCTCTTTCTCGGACTTTTTCTTGCCTTCGCACAAACCCATTGGCAACCACCAAAACTCCAATGAAAGGTTCCACCACATGCAACACCCATCAAAATAGGTAAAATGTGCAAGTTTCTTTACTATGGAAAGATTTGTGGTTATGAAGGGTATTAAATGGTTTCCAACCTGATTTTGGTTTCCATGAAGTACTACGATATTAAAGAATTCTCTTCTGTCACATTATAAACAAGACTAGCAACAACGCCCCATTCTTAGCCCGGGGCAAAAAGTAAGGTATTACATTTTGAATTTATGAGATATTAAAACTAATTATAAACATATAAGCATATATTCATGCATATTTATATAAAAACAGTCAACACATCTTCAATCACAAATACAAGCGGTCAATATCAACAATAAACTATTACAAAGATAAAGATAAAAAAAATCCATTCAACAACAATATAAAAATATTAATAACAGCAATAATTACTAAAGAAGATATAGAAAAGCGAATTTTTTTAATATATATAATATTATTAATAAGAAATGCATTCAAGTTTTTGTTACCTATCAATAATTTCAAAGCCCAATAAAACAAAGCCACCCCATTTGGACTTGGTTGTCTAACAAGAGGATTTTAGTTCATGCAGATTTTTATTTTCTCATGAGAATGAAATTTTGTATTTTTCGTAGAAAATCAAAATCCTCTCTATTAAGGAAAAATAATTCATTTTTTTCTTCTATGCATGGAAAATACATCACACCAAATAACATAATATTGTTAATAAAGAAAAAAAAAGTGCAATCCTCTCATTGCACAATTGCACTGTTTTTCTTATTTTCACATAGGCCAATGGTCATTTCAATCTCTCCACACAAATTTCTTCTCTACCCATTTGAAGTAGCACCAATACCATTTTAGAACCAATCATACCATTTTTTAGCTCTAGAATTTTTTTTTTTTAAAGTGTATAAACATCTTAACTTTAAAAGCCATAAATTATGAGAGTTTAAAACCACGGGCTATTGTTATTTGATCCCATTAATAATTGGCCCACCTCGGATCAATGTATATATCTCTTAATTATGAGTCCATGTGAGCCCATGGAAGTTTAATTTATGGTGGGCCAAACTTACGGTCATATGTCTATATAATCAGTTCAGAAAAGGATGCCTATAAGATTTAACCAAAAAAATCCAACCTTAAGAAATTTTTATCATAAGCCCATCCATGAGGTGGTCTACCAGAAGGTCAGGTCTGATTTTCGTTCACATGTGACAATCTTTGAATAGAGTAGAGCTATATTTGGAAACTAAAATAAAATGATGTTTTTAATAAAAAATTTATCAATATAAATTGTAGAAAGGTGGGTCCTAAATATTAAAATAAACAGATGACAATCTTGAGAGGATGGAAGATAGATGGTGTTGGGAGAGAGAATAACAGTAGCAAAATAGAGAGATTTTAGGGGATATTGATTGAGAGACTTTATGAGATAAAGGATATAGATAAAGAGATTTTTCTGGAGTAAAAATTGTGGCATGTGATGACATGACACCTTAAAGCACTCTATGTTGTTTCTCCATATTTATTTGAAAGGAGAATGATTGGGTTGCTGAGGTGGTACCACTCATAGCACACCTCCCCCTTTGCTTTAATATATCTATTTATCTATTCCTCTATTGGAATGTTTTTTTCCCTTCGTTTAACTACAGACCTCCAAACTAAGAATCCTAATTTTAGAGAATATCTCAACACGTGTCAACATCTCAATCCACCCTCTACTCCTCTCTCTCCACTATCCTCTTTCTAAGATAACTGAACAATATAACTTCCTATTATACTTTTCAAGCAACTTCCTTATTATTTTCTGCATTCAATGTTTAATTGGATTGATTTTGTTATATCATGTAGATTGGATTTAGTTACTAATCTTGATTTAGGGCTTTCGGTTTCAATTTCTAAAATTGTTTAGATTTCTGGAATTTAGGGTTTTCAAGTGGTCATTTGATAAGAAAGGAGGGATTGATGATTTTGAAGTTTTTGGATGGGACCCACATGTAATCAATTTTAATAAAACTTGACTACCTCCGAAAGGAGGGATTCATGATATTGGAGTTGTTGGTTGGGGCCCACAAGTGATCAACTTTAATAAAACTCGACCAGTTCCGGGATTGGATAATAATACTAAGGTTGTCTTAGTATACAATTATTAAAATATATGCAGAAATGTATTTACTGTACATATCTACTATACATAAATATATGCTTCTCAAAAAAAAAAAAAAAAAAAAAAAAAAAAAAAAAAAAAAGAAGAAAAAAAGAAAAAACACCACAGTGATGAACCATTTGCTTTCTCCGTGGGAGTAAATCGAATCTGTTAGGGCAAATAGAATAAAATCACAAACTCAAAACCACCATAACATTCAAAATTGAAAATAACAGAAATACAAAAAAGCTATAGTAAGCCAATTGGAGGATCTATATCTCAAACAAACAAACCAGTAATTTATAGTTTGAAATTCTACCTTAATCAATTCATGTGTCCCATTCCGCATCATACGGTTTTATGGACGGTTAGAATAGAGATGGTAGACCCTATTCATCATGGTCCCACTTAAATAGGTTAGGTTTGGTCAATTTGTGAGGTCTATGATCATTTGATCTTTTGATCTTTATCAATCAATTCATGGGTCCCAGCCCGCATCATATGGTTTTATGGACAGTTAGAATAGAGATGGTGAACCCCATTCATCTGGGTCCCACTTAAATATATTTGGCCAATTTTTTAGGTCTATGATCATTTGATCCTTTGATCTTTCCTAATCGATTCATGGGTCCCATCCCACACAATATGGTTTTATGGATGGTTAGAATAGAGATGGTGGACCCCATTCATCCGGGGGGGGGGGTGTTCCACTTAAATAGGTTAGGCTTGTTCAATTTGTGAGGTCTGTGATCATTTGATCTTTATCAATCAATTCATGGGTCCTAGCCCACATCATATGGTTTTATGAACAGTTAGAATATAGATGGGGGAGCCCATTCATTTAGGTCCCACTTAAATAGGTTTGGTCAATTTGTGAGGTCTATGATCCTTTGATCTTTTGATCTTTATCAAGCAATTCATGAGTCCCAGCCTGCATCATATGGTCTTATGGACGGTTAGAATATAGATGGTGGACCCCATTCATCAGGGGGGTCCAACTTAAATAGGTTAGGTTTGGTCAATTTGTGAGGTCTATGATCATTTGATCCTTTGATTTTTATCAATCAATTAATGGGTCCCAGCCCGCATCATATGGTTTTATGGACGGCTAGAATAGAGATGGTGGACCCCATTCATCTGGGTCCCACTCAAATATATTTGGTCAATTTGTTAGGTCTACGATCATTTGATCTTTCTTAATCAATTCATGGGTCCCATCCCACATAATAGAGATTTATGGACGGTTAAAATAGAGATGGCGGACTCCATTCATTTGGGAGGTCCCACTTAAATAGGTTAGGTTTGGTCAATTTGTGAGGTCTATGTTCATTTGATCTTTTGATCTTTATCAAGCAATTCATGGGTCCCAACCTGTATCATATGGTTTTATGGACGGTTAGAATAGAGATAGTGGATCCCATTCGTCTGGGGGTTCCACTTAAATCTATATCTCTATTGGAATGTGCTTTGCTTTCGATTAACTACAGTCCTTCAAACTACAAATCTTAATTTTAGAAAACATATCAAAGCGGGTGTCAAAATCTCCATCCATGACAAGTCTCCTCTCTCTCCACTAACTGACCCGCACAAATTCCTCCAAAAAAACCAACTTCCTAATTCGTAACTGCTCTTCTATCTACTACTCCAATTACAAAGAATAATAATAATATAAAAAAAAGAAATTGAGTGACAGCACAGGAGGAGGAGAAGAGAGATATAGAAGGGAGAAGAAAACATAATGAGATCCCATCACTAATTTCCAATCAGCGATTCTGTTTTGATGTCATGTTAGTATATCTCTCTCTCAACTTCAATTTTCTTTCATTTATCCCGATTCTGTTTCATGATCTGTTGCAACGCTGTAGCTAAGATGAATTTCCTATATCATTTGATGATTTGGTTCACCTTCACACATGCATGGTAATCCACATCAAGAGTTCTCAATCTCAGCCCAATTCCAAGTTTGGGTTGCTAGATGTGCACGGGGTCTAATTGCAAGCCTATGATAAATTGATATTAGGCCCAGTAATTTATATTTTGAAATTATTTATTTAATTTATTTTTCCTTTCAAAGAAAAACACATTTTATTGATATATCTTCAAACAGAAGCTTCACTTGGGAAAAATAATAATAATAATAATAGAACTATATTGACATATGGACCGGGGCATAGAGTAAACAAATTTCAGCTGCAGTTACAGATTTAGGTAGATCATTTTCGTTATTTTTTTTAATGATATAAGCGATGTTATAATGCCTTTTAATTGTGGTATGTAACTCATTTACACTATTATCCAAGTATAATTTATATGTTTATCGTACTTTTCTAAGTACAAATCTCTAGCATTGGGTCCCTGTATAGCATAAGTTTCATAAGTATAATGACTCGATAAAAAAAAAGAGAAATGAAAAAAGACTCATCCACGAAAAAGAAAATAAAGAAATATATAATGACCATATCCAAAAAACAAAAGAAATAAAATAAAAGGAGAAAAACCCAACTTAGGTCAAACATTAAAAATAATAATAAAAAAATATGTTACACAATATTGACAAAATGAACCTTAATGGCAGTACATGTAGCTGAAACATACTCTTACAGAAAGGGCAATGATATAAAATAACTAAAAAATATTTGAGAAATTTAAAAAGTACCCCAAATACAAAAATAGCGTTTAACAAAACAAAATCCTGTTCTAATTGGCGAACAAATTAATTTTAAAGGATCAATGGATACAAATAGGTAGGATTACGTTTGCAATAAAAGCACAACATATCTATCCAGTCTAATAAAAGGTTTGAAATTAAATATGTTCAGGATATTGTGAACCCCGTGTTATTCAAATTAAATCTACTTGCTTTATTCTTTTGTTTTATTGTGAATATGTCTTTTCTTTATTTTTTTCTGCACGTGCCCGAGCTTCATCAAACCCCATTTACACCTTAGAAATCTCTCCTTTCGAAAAAAAATATACACAAAAATCATACAATGCTTCAAGGTGCAATTAGCCTCAATCCATGCTCAATCCGTACGCTCCAATCTTAATCCCTGCTCTATCTATCCGTTTCTCTTCCTCCTTATCTTTTTTTAAATTTGTTATTATCTTATGTCTTGTAAATCAGGAATTGACCCTTAGTTATTTCTCCACATACCATTGAGATAGTAATCTACAAAATCGGAATCCCAATTCAAAATTGGTTCTTAGCAAATCAGGGAATTCTACTAATCTTTAGGCTTGGTATCATGATTTAACTTTCATACATTGATCTACTTCCCAAATATAGATGACTCTATTCAAACCATCTTAGCACCAAAAACCCATTAGAGGTTTCGTCTTCCTCTCCACGAGAAATTCTCTCTCAATAATAACTTAACAACTAACTTCTTAGTGTCTCTTTTTGTAATAACAAAATCAATTCTATTGTTTTGTATGACTGTACTCTATATGTTATGTAACATTGCAATGGCTGTCAACAGGTTATTGGGTTCGAAGACAACACTGAGGAGGTCTATGCTCCATATGAGCAACATAAGCTTCAGACTTTTGGCGAGTGTAGTGATGAATTTTTTTTTCCTTTCCTATTTTTTTCTCTTCGTTTTACTGTGTGATACCCTAAATATTATGGCATAATGGATTGCTATTCATTTTGTTGAGTGCTTTCTAATAATAAATAGATAAATGCCCGTCGTGTAGGATTCTATCTTGCGGCTTTTTTACCCAAAATGAGAACCATAAACCAGTCTTGATAGAGATTTTGGAATGGAGGAGCAGAAATATATTCGTCGTCATCTTAGACTTACCCCTTTTTGGGAGGTTGGCTAAATGCTTTCACAATAGAACACCAAGAGGGAAGAAATCTATATCCCACCTGAAACTTCTATTAAATTTCTATGCCACCCGTTAGTGCATGGTTGCATTCTGCCAATATCTTATACATTAGTTACTATTTGATGTATATTTAAATATGCTTTTGATTGGTCATGCACGATTTTCCTATGAAATCCACACCCCGCACACCCCCCCCCCCCCCCCCCCCCCCCCGGATTCTCCTCTAGGTGGTAACTGGTGAGGAGTTGAGATGACAAAGGAATAAGTATTGGCTGAGCAATCAAGAATGCTTGCAAGAGGCACACTCAAGAATGAATAGAGCAAATATTCCAAAGTAGTCACACTGGATAGATAGATGACAAATCTTTTGGTTCCATCCATTTTTAAATGAATCATTGAGATCCTTGGATTATTTTAGAAAGCCATCCATCTAAAGCCTGTTTCTCTTTGCCACGAGCATTTCATTTTTTTTTTCTTTGAAGAAGATTTTAATATTCATATTTTTCTTTACTTTTGTCTTTTTTGAAAATGTGTGGACTATGTGGGACCCAATATAATGAAAGATTATTAATACAAACCCCCTACCTATTAACAATATATATTTCGAAATGTATTAAGGTTCCATTAATATTATAAAAAGTTTAACATACTAATTCTAACAAAAAAGGCCTAGCTGTGTTTTATATAGATAATGCATAAATAGCCTTAAGAAGGGTTTCTGTATATTACATTAAAATATTAAAATTAGTATAAAAATGAAATTCATAATATTTTCTAATGAAACATACATTATAATATTCATATAAGTTCTTAAAAATTACATAAAAACAAATAGTGAAAATTTATCGACTCAAATTTGACTTATAAAATTTTAAAAATGAAAAATGATATATTTGTCTTTTTAGATTTTTTTTTTTCTTTTAGCATCTCAAATGACAGTTCCAAATTAAATATATATTTGTTTTGGGCCCGAGCTAAGCACGGGCCCGTGTTGCTAGTATAAAGCTATGAGAATGTCGTATATGTTGAGTTACTTGTGTAAGCTGCTTGATGTGCGAGAGATGCTGGTTCTCAAGATGACAGCTTGGCGTGGTCTCATGTCACGCCATCTCATGTGTGGGGAAGAATAGTGACTTTGAGAGCGGCCCTTTTAAAGGTGTCTATGCCATCTATGTAGGTAAACATGAGGAAAGTTCATTACCATCTGTTTCATATCATACATGTGACTCGATCTGGACCGTTTGTCTCGTGTGCCATCAAGTTTGTAAAGATCTTGATGGGTTTGGAGAAGTACAGCGGAAAGAAAGAGATAAAAACACTATTTTCACTTGAAAAGGATAGTTCAGTCATTTTATTTCTATCTACTCTTATAAAAGAGAGAAAGATAATGTACTTTTTTCACTACACACTCTTAAAAAGAAGTTGCCAGTGGTGGGGAGAGTACGGTAAAGAACCTTTATGAGAGTCCCACAAAACCTTTATACTTGTGAGAAATAATCAATTTCTAATGTACTCTTTTTGAAAATAGCCCAAAGTCTCGTACTTTTTTTGAGTTTATCCTTTTGTTAATACTTCTTTCATAAATCTCTTCCCATTTTTTAACGCCAGAGAGATAGTGAGGCTACTGCGTAGATGACATCCATTACTTTCCATAAACTTTTTCATAGGCAGGAGGAGTCTAGATCTGGCAATGTAAAACCCTATGATACTTGTGAGTGGACCATTAACGGTCAGCAATGTCACCACGGGCAGTCTGCCATGGATCTGGACAGGGCGTGTATGTGATGACGTAGCGGAACTTGAGTGGTCCACTCATTGTCACCGTGCGTAGACCCACTTAGAGAATCCCGATTCGGCAGTGGAATTGTGGGGGAAGAGAGAAAAGGGGGAAAGGTGCAGGACTCTTTATGGTTGGTTATCTTAAAGTGAGAGATTGGGACGACTCTTTTTTATTGTGTTAGGTTAGAGGATAGAGTAAGACTCTTGGTGATGTTACTCAGAGAGAGTGCGATTGATAAAATTGGAGATGGACGTTTGCGAATGGGATGCACTGACTTTTCTGGTTATGGCAGCTTGTTCAAAGATTAATTATATAGGAGGATAAACGCATTTTTGTTATTTCTTAATGGGCTTCTTTGAAAAAAAAAATTTTAATTTACTATCCATTGAAACTTCTGCACCATAGTAGACTTCTTTGGAATTAATAAATAAAGAATACCGGGTACTGGCTTCTTCAAGGGCTTTCCCTCATGTGGACCCCAATGACGGATTTAAATTTTGAGGCTACGGTTTTAAAAGGTGTTTCTTGTTACTTATTTGTGTGCTTCATGCTAATAAAATAGAATTTTACAAACGTAAGTTGCACGAAACTAGACGGGAGTCAAAATATCCTATGATCAACTAGCTAAAGAGGCCCAAGCTTAGTGCGTGCCATAATTTAAAAACGACAAACAATACATACCATACAATGTGCCACAATTTAAAAACGACAAATTAACAATACATCTATTGACCCTTATCTATCTATGTCTTCTACTATTATAAAAGAGGCAATGTTGCATTTTTCTTTCACCACACCACTGTGGGGCCCACCCAATATATTGTAATAAAATATAATCATATATTATATAATAATAATAATAATAATATAATATCTCTATCTTTATTATCTATCTATCCCATACAAACTTTTTCACTATATCATTGTGGGGCCCACCTCCAAATATTATAATATAATATAATAATATATTATTTTGAGAAATTATAAAATTTTTCACTTCACCTTTGTGGGACCCACCCCAAAATATTATAATGCAAACTTTTTCACTACACCATTGTGGGGCCCACCCCCAAATATCTACTATCTACTATCTATCTACTATCTACTACTATTATAAAAAAGGAAAAGTTACAAACTTTTTTCACTACACCATTGTGGGGCCCACCCCAATTATTATATCTTCTACTATTATAAAAGAGGTAATGTTGCATTTTTCTTTCACCACACCACTGTGGGGCCCACCCAATATATTGTAATAAAATATAATCATATATTATATAATAATAATAATAATAATATAATATCTCTATCTTTATTATCTATCTATCCCATACAAACTTTTTCACTATACCATTGTGCAGCCCACCTCCAAATATTATAATATAATATAATAATATATTATTTTGAGAAATTATAAAATTTTTCACTTCACCTTTGTGGGACCCACCCCAAAATATTATAATGCAAACTTTTTCACTACACCATTGTGGGGCCCACCCCCAAATATCTACTATCTACTATCTACTACTATTATAAAAAAGGAAAAGTTACAAACTTTTTTCACTACACCATTGTGGGGCCCACCCCAATTATTATAATATAATATAATAATATATTATATCTACTACACTATTGTAAAGAGAGCAAAATGTACAACTTTTTACTTTTTCTTCACTACACACTTGCCCAATCAAATATAAGATGTGGGCCCCACTTAAGATACTAATAATATAATCTATATATTATTATTACCCTTCTAAAAGATAAGAACTTGGCCCACTTATATAATAATAATCTATAAGATTATAAAAGAGAAGAACTTGTATGGGCCCCACTTAGAGAATAATAATATAATATTATTATTACCCTTCCAAAAGATAAGAACTTAGGCCCCACTTATATAATAATAATAAGCTTATAAAAGGGAAGAACTTGTGTAGGCCCCACTTAGATAATAATAATATAATCTATATATTATTATTACCCTTCTAAAAGAGAAGAACTTGAGCCCACTTATATAATAATATAAGATTATAAAAGAGAGGAACTTGTGTGGGCCCCACTTATATAATAATAATATAATCTATACATTATTATTATTATTATTATTATTATTATTATTATTATTATTATTTCTCTATCTCTATATCTATATCTATATCTATATCTATCTATATCTATACCTCTATACCCTTATATAAAAGAGAGTAAAGTATAATACTTTTTTACTACACATCTGCCCAATAAAATGCAAGATGTGGGCCCCACTTAGTTTTCTCTATCTCTCTTATCTCTATCTCTCTATCTCTATCTATCTATCTATCTACTCTTATAGAAGAGAACAAAATGACAATGATTTTCACTACACACCATGGCCCACTTATAATTTTCACTAAAATGTAGTACTTTTTCACTACACACCTGTTCAATAAAATGTAAGATGTAGGCCCCACTTAGTATGATGATTTTTCACTACAAACCTGCCCAATAAAATGCAAAAAGTTGGCCCCACTTAGTATTATTATAAATGTATATATATAGATATGCCCAATAAACTGCACGATGTGGGCCCCTCTTAGCATTATTATTTTTCATAACACACCTGCCCAATAAAATGCAATATATGAGCCCCACTTAGTATTATTATTTTTCACTATACACCTGCCCAACAAAATGCAAGAAAAGAAATCAAGTGTATTTTACTTACTACCTTTTTGGTGTTCAATACTTATAATTTTGTGGGCACTTTAAATACTTCACCATCAGCTTAAAAATCAGTTTAAAAGTCGCGACAAAAGGTATTAGCTAGCTTGCTACTTTTGTTATTGTTGCTGGCGGCCAATTGGCGGTTGTGTTATAATTTAAATACCAAATTGACTACACACGAGAGAATTAACATTCTTTTTTTTTTTTTTTAACCTGAAACAATGCTAATTGTGCAAATAGTTTATATTTATTTATTTATTTATATTTTTTGGTGGAAGTAAAATATACTTGAGTGATATTTGTATTTGAAATTTGAAAGTTAAGAACATCAAAGGTAATTTGATGTTCCTTTAGTTGTATATTATTTATTATGGCCTTTGAAAAAGGTATAGGGTCCTCCAAAACTTATAAGCAAATCCCATATATACAAGTACTGCGTTTGCATTATTGCTTTATGTTTAGTTTTTTTTTTTTTTTTTTTTTTTTTTTTTTTTTTAAGAAAAAAGTAGCAACTGACAAAATATCATAAATAAGAAAGTGAAATATACAAGCGTAAACTCATTTTATGTCCGCCCTGTTTTTTTCTCTTTTAATGAAAGTTACCATGAAAAAAAATTTAAATATTCTTTTCCCTTTTGCTTCATGTGTTTGTATTTTATTTAGCTAGAATAATTGAGTTTTCAATTTGGCATAATAGTTGTATTGATCTTGATTTATACCCCTGTTGGAAGAATAATCACAAGTTGGATAATGTGATAACTACTACTAAATATTGGTTCTCTTCTAATATTAATGATTGTTAAAGATAATTCCATAAATGCAATTTAGTGGTAGGTCTTATAGATTGCTATCGTAAAAGTATTGTTGTTCTGTACAATTTTTAGTTTCTTAATATACAACTTTTGTGAATTGTTTTATTATAAAAGGGCATTTCAAGGGCATGAATATATTTATTTATTATTGCTCTTACTCATGAGGTTTAAATTGAAAAACTTTGATCATTTTCTAATACATTTATTTCTTTCATCATTGCAAGCTTCTTGTTCTTGTTCTTCTTCTCATATATTTCAATGAAGCGTCATGCATTTCCTTAAAGGAAAAACGAGAATCTCATATAAATTGCTTGTTATGCTAGCGTTACTATTAACTTCAGAGTCAATGAATGAAGTAATCATTTTAAGTGTAAACAACTAAAATAAGTATTTGATGCTGAGCTACAACAAATTCAATTTGTCTTTGTTTATTTCGATTTTTTCTTACTTTGATCAGCAATCTCATCCTCTATACAGAACAGAGCAGAAGAGTTGATCTAGAATACCTAGGTTACATTCTTATGTATTTCTTAAGAGGAAGGTCCAATTCTTTTGCCATATTTGTATTTGTAGTTTTATGTTTTTTGGTATTTTTTCCCTATAGATATCTCTATTTGTGAGCTTCCATTTAACTGAACTTCTATGATTACTTTGCATTATCCTTTTCTTACTGGGTATTAAATATAGCACTTTGTATCAAGCAAAAGAAGATGCTGACTCTTGGAGAGGTATTGCCTCTTTTTACCTAATAATGGTCCGTTTTAGAAAGTAAAATAAAGTACATGTTAAATACTAATATTGATCAACAAGTGCTCTGCAAATCTTACCCGTTAGAGTTCATATCATAGTTTCACCATTGTTGATCCCTATCGCTTGAGGACAAGCCGGATTACTTCATTATTCTTGACGATCTGTGTGAGATATTATTCTTCTTTGTAAGTTAAACAAAAACCACCATCTCAGTTTTTTTATCCTGATGTCCTTAGGTAGGATATAATTAATTTCTTTTCCTAAATAGAATCTGATTTTGTAGTGAACGTATAATGTTCATGATAATTGATGAGAACAGTAAGCTCATCTGGTTCTTAGTTTTTATTTTTATTTTTATTTTTTATAGAACTGCAGGTTATCAATTTGATTATACTTTCGACTGGACTCCAACTTTAGCAGGTCAAGTCTACCAAGAAACTGATAAGTCGACCTGATAGGTTAAATAAAGTAAATTTAAATTTCTTGGTACACATTCATGATAAAATATTTAGAAATATGTGATTTTTATCTTCAAAAAGTTATATAAATTCCATATCGATGGTCTTTTGAGATCTCATTTTTCTTACTATATCATCGCTTTATTGTTTTCAAATGTATAGGAAAAAAATAGTGTCAACTGTATTTGGACATTGCACGGGTCTTGCAATTTGCAATCACCCATTTTCTGTTGAAAGTTGATTTTTAAATGTATTTCAGCTTCTACTAAATTTTTTAAAAGCCTTATTTTTAAATTTTTTTTAATAAAACTGTGTTCGGTACACGTGCATTGCACGTGTAGGGCTCCACTAGTACTCTCATAAAAGAGAGAAAGATGATGTATTTTTTTTCACTACACACATGTCAAATAAAATATAAGTTGTGGGGCCCACCCTTATACATATTTACTAGCAATACCCCGTGCTATGCACCGTCCACTTGGATTTTCTTGAGTTGATACTAGGATCTAGGTGGGCCACCCGATGACCCATCTGATTCGTAGATCCGAATAAGAACCCATGGGCGACCTCGTAGGTGGTGGACCCCTGCGAGAGGTGTGCCCTGTTTGGCACACCATCCAACGTCTGATCAGAAAGAGGGAGACCACGTATTTTAGGAAGCAGTTAAGAAGCATGATTTTCTTTTTTTTTTTAAGTTTCAGTCATTGTTTGGTCTATTCAGTTTCTTGCATTGATACCGAGACACAGGTGGGCCACCGGATGATCCATCCGATCCGTGGATCCAAAGGAGGACCCACCGGAGACTCATTATGTGGTGGACCCGTGCGAGTTGGGCCTTGTTTGGCCCACCATCCAGTATCTGATCAGAAAGAGGGAGAAGACTTATTTTAGGAAGCAATTGAGAAGTGGGAATTTATTTATTTTATTCAAGTTTCGGTCATTGTTTGGGCCATACAGCCGTTCCGCTTGATTTTCTTGTGTTGATATCGGAATCTAGGTGGGCCACCGGATGACCCATCCGATCCGTGGATCCGAAGGAGGACCCACCGATGACCCATTAGGTGGTGGACCCATGCGAGGTGGGCCCTGTTTGGCCCACCACCCAGCGTCTGATCAGAAAGAGGAAGAGTACATGTTTTAGGAAGCAGTTAAGAAGCGAGAATTTTATTTTATTTTTAAAGTTTTAGTCATTGTTTAGGCCATTCAGTTTCTTGCGTTGATACCGGGACCAAGGTCGGCCACCGGATGACCTATTCGATCCATAGATCCGAAAGAGGACTGGCGACCCATTAGGTGGTGGACCCGTGCGAGGTGGGCCTTGTTTGGCCCACCATTCAACGTCTGATCAGAGAGAAGGAGATGATGTATTTTAGGAAGCAGTTAAGAAGTGGGAATTTGTTTGTTTGTTATTTTTTTTTAAGTTTCAGTCACTGTTCGGGCTATTCAATTTCTTATGTCGATACCGGGACTTAGGTGGGCCACCCGATGACCCATCCGATCCGTGGATCCAAAGGAGGACCCACCGAAGAACCATTAAGTGGTGAACCCGCGAGAGTTGGTTCTTGTTTCGCCCAACATCTAGCGGCCCAACATTTGATTCATGGATCTGAAGGAGACCCCACCGGAGACCCATTATGTGGTTGACCCGTGTGATGTGGGCCCTATTTGGCCCACCATCCTGCGTCTGATCAAAGAGAGGGAGAGTACGTGTTTTAGGAAATAGTTAAGAATTGAGAATTTGTTTTTGTTTTTGTTTTTTTATTTTTTTTAAGTTTCAGTCATTGTTTGGGCTATTAAGTTTCTTGGGTTGATACCGGAACCTAGGTAGGCCACCCGATGACCCATCCGATCCGTGGATCCGAAAGAGGACCCACCGGCGACCCATTAGGTGGTGGACCCATGTGAGGTGGGCCTTGTTTGGCCCACCACCAAGTGTCTGATCAGAGAGAGGGAGAGTACGTGTTTTAGGAAGCAATTAAGAAGCGGTAATTTTTTTTTTTTTTAAGTTTCAGTCATTGTTTGGGCCATTCAACTTCTTGCGTTGATATCGGGACCCAGGTGGGCCACCGGATGACCCATTCGATCCATGGATTCGAAAGAGGACGCACCGGCGACCCATTAGGTGGTGGACCCGTGCGAGGTGGGCCTTGTTTGGCCCACCATCTATCGTCTGATTAGAAAGAGGGAGATGACATATTTTAGGAAGTAGTTAAGAAGTGGGAATTTGTTATTTTTCTTGTTTTAAGTTTCAGTCATTATTTGGGCCATTCAGTTTCTTGTGTTGATACCGGGACCCAAGTGGGTCACCCGATGACCCATCCGATCCGTGGATCCGAAGGAGGATCCACCAGAAACCCAATAGGTGGTGGACCCGTACGAGGTGGGCCCTGTTTGGCCCACCATCCTGCATCTGATTGGAGAGAAGGAGAGGACGTGTTTTAGGAAATAGCTAAGAATTGTGATTTTGTTTTTGTTTATTTTTTTCTTTTTTAAGTTTCAGTCATTGTTTGGGCCATTCAGCTCCTTGCGTTAATACCGGGACCCGGGTGGGTCACTCAATGACCCATCTGATCCATTGATCCAAAGGAGGACCCATGGGCGACGCAGTAGGTGGTGGACCCGTGCAAGGTGGGCCCTGTTTGGCCCACCATCAAACGTCTGATGAGAGAAAGGGAGAGTACGTGTTTTAGAAAGTACTTAAGAAGCGAGAATTTTTTTTTTTAAGTTTCAGTCATTGTTTGGGCCATTCAGTTTCTTGCGTTTATACCGGGACCCAAGTGAGCCACCCGATGGCCCATCCGATTTGTGGATCCGAAGGAGAACCCACCGGAGACCCATTATGTGGTGGACCCGTGCGATGTGGGCCCTGTTTGGCCCACCATGTTTATCAAAGAGAGGGAGAGTACCTATTTTAGGTAATAGTTAAGAAGTTACATAATGGTTTTGTTTAGGAAGTTATGTGGGTCAGTTAGTGAGAGTGGAGAGAGAGAGGAGAGTGGAGAGGGAGAGGAGATACTAACACTTGGAGCCCTGTGGTTAAACAAAGGGAAGATACATTCCCTTAGTAATATAGATTAGGTATATGTATTTTATATATGGATAAAGATGGGGACAATAGGAATTTTCCAATTTGTCTAAAATAGACTTTGGGTCAGGCTTGGATTAAGAGGGGTTTTAAGGATCCGAATTAAGATGATCTAGAAGACTAAAGTTAAGTAATTAAAAATATCTACCCAGCGGTACCATAATCTCAAAAATATAAAATTACGAAAAAGCCCACTAAATTCTCTGGAAAATTGCTAACTCCCCCTACTATATCCAAATGAATCCGGATCCAGACCAACCTTGGCACACACGATCATAATAATTTTTTTAATCTCTTATATTGAGTAGATTCTGATATTTTAAAAGTAATAAAATTTCATTTTAATGCATTCCAATAAATCGAGTAATTTTTTTTCGATTTCTTTTTTTTTTTTTTAAGGTGGTGGATGACAAAAAAGGAAAATGTGGATAAGATCGGAATATATCTCAAATCAATATTGTGGGGCCCACCCTTATATATATTTATTATGTATATGTATTTTATATACGGATAAAGATGGGGACATAATGTGAATTTCCCAATTTGTCTAAAATAGACTTTGGTTCAGGCTTGGATTTAAAAGGGTTTTAAGGATCTAGATCAAGATGATCTATAAGACTAAAGTGTAGGAATTAAAAATATCTACCCAATGGTATCATAATCTCAAAAGTCTAAAATTACGAAAAAGCCCCCTAAATTCTCTGAAAAATTGCTAACTACCCCTACTATACCCAAAATCAAGTAATTTTTTTTATTTCTTTGGTTTTTTTTATTTTTTATTTTTTATTTTTTTTAAGGTGGTGGAGAAAAGAAAATGAAAATGTGGATAAGATAGGAATCTATCTCAAATTAATATCTCAAATGTTGTTTTTTTCCCTCTTATTTTTTCAATTTTCTTTTAACATTCTTCTTTTTTAGATACTATAAGATTTTCAATGCAGGGAATTTTGTGGGTATGAGGTTTTTCCTCTATGAGTAATTGTGTAAGGAAGAACATGATATTTTAACAGATTCTTCATTGACTCTTAGCTTCTTTTGGAATGGATGGAGTTTTCATATATGTAAGTGAACACTGTCTGCTGAAATTATTATTGTTTGATTGTGTCTTCTTCTTCAATTTTTTTAAATGTTGCAATAAAATATTCATTCTAAGAAAAATGGGTGTAACCAGAGTAAAGAAAATGATGATGAAGAGTTGGTTTTTTCTTTCTCATTCCTATTTGGGCCAAAGTTAGGCCCATTGATAGCATTCGTGCTCTGATAATTTTAATTATATGTCTGTTTTATTTCTTGAGTCTTAACTACAAGCTTCCAAATTGTGTGTGTTTCGTGTTTCCTTATGGTCGAACTTTGTATTTAGTTCTCACTCTATGTTTGGAATATGAATTTGTGCATAGCATTTAAAATGTAAAATTGATACTATTTTATTATGTGAGATAGAAAAAATGGAAAACACAAACAAAAAGTGTCATCGTTAAGAAAAGCAAAGTAGACAATAACTAAAAGGACGATGTTATGAGGCATGGAAAAGCTTTCCATTATCCGTCAGAATCTGTTTTCCTTCTCCATAGAGTCGAAAGGGAAGGGCTTTTTTTTAAAGCAGTACATGTGCTAATATTCAAAATGCCAAAAACTTAATCCATATTTGTATAAGAATCTGACATTTTATTTTTTTTATTTTTCCTATTTTAGTTTATGTTAGTTAAATTCTTACATTTTAGACCAATGCCTCTTCAATCGTTACCCTCCAAACCCCTCAAGAGTGGGATAAGACCAATAAGCATTCATTCGTGGTTCTCATTGAACCATTTTGTTCACTAATTTCCAAATTTGTATTCAGTTGTTTTTTTTTTTTTTTTTTTTTTTATCTTTTGTAAAATTAATTGTGAGATATGGTGCAATTAAAGAATCATTTCAAAGGAAAAATATTCAGATTTTATCATTCAGAAAGTTTTTTTTAGTCTTTCTTGGCACCATTTTGTCCACCCCGGTTAATAAACTAAGCGAAGGTGGGAAAAATAAAATATGTTAACTATGCACTATTTACTCCATTATGTGGTTTATGGTGTACATACTGCTTTTTAAACTCTGAAAACTTAAATCCCATGTGCTTTTTCAATAATAAACCTTGAACTAAGATGGGATGAAAATAAAAGAGAAAATTAATAGTGTATTTTATAATAAATTAAAAGAAAAGGAATCAAGTGTATTTTACTTACTATTTTTTGGTGTTTAATACTTATAATTTTGTGGGCACTTTAAATACTTCGCCATCAGTTTAAAAGTCGCGACAAAAGGTATTAGCTAGCTTGCTACTTTTGTTATTGTTGCTGGTGGCCAACTGGTGGTTGCGTTATAATTCAAATACCAAATTGACTATACACGAGAGAATTAACATTCTCTCTCTTTTTTTTAACCTGAAACAATGCTAATTGTGCAAATAGTTTCTATTTATTTATTTATTTATTTTTATTTTTATGTTTTGGTGGAACTAAAAGATACTTGAGTGGTATTTACATTTGAAATTTGAGAGTTCAGAACATCAGAGGGCTCCGAGAAGTTTCCAGAAGATATGAGATTATTTTATTATTATGGATGTAACCCTTTGTTATTATTTTTTAAATATTAACCCTTTAATATTTTGTACACTAACCTTAAATATTTACAATTTGATGTTTCTTCAGTTGTATATTATTTATTATGGCCATTGAAAAAGGTATAGATGTTAGATTGTATGGACTCAATCCATCAGATGATGTAATAGATTAATTAATTTCTTTATTTATGAATAATATCATGCTTTCCTTTCATGAGATGAATGGTATTTTACTACTTAATGCACATGAAAAATACATATGACATAATGGTTCATGAGATGAACTGGGTCCCATTAGTATATTAGATGTGATATAAAAGTATGGATGAGATCCACACACGGGAGACATGTGTCACAAATATTATACTTAAATATCTTCACAATCGGTGATGAGACTGGGCATCTCATCTGATAAGGTTGCAGCACTTTGATCACTATGAGATAGTATGATTTGTCTTGATTATCAAAATGTATGATTCTGGATCACGGTGCTGGTACATTGGATGTATTGAAGGACCATGAGTAGCACCTTATGGAATTCTATCTCGAGTTTAAGGTTTCATCTCATAATTCCCTAGCAATAGGATCTCAATCCTGAGACATTGATGAACTCAAGTTCTTATCTATTCATTTGCTTTAAGTCACTAATGAGTGAGGCCAACTGTAGGTCAACACCTAGGTGTTTTGGAGTACGTGGTAGTAGGACTGTGGGAACATCCAATGGTCAAGATGAAATCTATCTATATTATCCCCTTGTGCCAATTAATGGATTTGTCATTAGTAAGTGCACACCCATCTCGATTAAGAGTTAATTGGATGGTACTGATGATCACTGTGATTAATTGGGGCTCAAGGATAATAAGATGTGGATTTAAATTGTGGGACGGTTTTAATCCAATTGATCCATGGATATTGATAGAGGGGCCTATTTGTGGTAATCGGGAAGTTTAGGGTTGTCATTGTAATTTATTCCTAAGACTGGAGTGCAATTGCATTTATATAGTGGTGTTATTTGCAATTAACTGTGGGCCCGGATTGCACATGAGATGTGGGGTCGCGGTGTCCCAGTTGGAGCCAGTTTTCTATGGAATTCCTAGTGGTCCCCATGCTAGCCCAAATTATTGGAAAGATACTAATCCTATTAGAACTCTAAAATGAAGGAATTAGAAAGTTACTATTTCTATTTGAAGTGAGACTTCTAATAGTGGTAATAGTAAGGTTACTAATTTGTGTGGAAGTAAGACTTTCATTTCAATTAGTACAAGAGGTGGGAAGGAGGTTGCTTAAAGCTATAAAAGGAGAAGCAACGGGGCTAGGACATACACTCTTGGAATTCACGCCCAGCCCTCTCTTTTGTGCAAGAGTTGCACATCTCTTTTAGTTCTCTTCTAGTTCTTTGAGTTTCTTGAAGGGTTTTCTCTTGAAATTTCCACCAGTCTTCTTGAGAAGAGAGATCTGATATGGGACATAGCGTGGAAGACTAAGAGGTCTTGGAGATCCTAAGTTGCTTAAAAAGAAAGAGTTTCTTTAACTAGCAAGTCTTCTTCTCCATTAGAGCATAACCAGGCTCCAAAGGTATAATCTGCTTCTCTATCTGTTGTAGATTATTTTGTTACATGGTGTTGCTTATTTTATTGCTGTACATGATAGATGAGTATGAAAGATTGCATCCTGGATATGGTTTATGGCCTTATGGGTACTTGATCCCAAGTCAAGTGGGTCAAAAGTTTTTGAAATCCTATCCACGAGGCCCGCCTATTTTCAACAATAAAGACCTCTAAAACTTATAAACACATCCCATATATACAAGTACTTTGTTTGCATTATTGCTTTATGTTTAGTTTTTTCTTTTTCTTTTTTAGAAAAAAGTAGCAACTAACAAAATATCATAAATAAGAAAGTGAAACGTACAAACTTAAACTCATTTTATGTCCGCCCTGTTTTTTTCTCTCTTTTAATGAAAGTTACCATTAAAAAAAATTTAAATATTCTTTTCCCTTTTTCTTCATCTGTTTGTATTTTATTTAGTTATAATAATTGAATTTTCAATCTGACATAATAGTTGTATTAATCTTGATTTATACCCCTGTTGGAAAAGTAATCATAAGTTGGATAATGTGATAACTACTACTAAATATTGGTTCTCTTCTGATATTAGTGATTGCTAAAGATAATTCCATAAATGCAATTCAGTGGTAGGTCTTATAGATTGCTATCGTAAAATTGTTGTTGTTCAGAAAAATTTTTAGTTTCTTAATATACAACTTTTGTGAAAATTTTTTATTATAAAAGGGCATTTCAAGGGCATGAATATATTTATTTATTATTGCTCTTACTCATGAGGCTTAAATTGAAAAACTTTGATAATTTTCTAACACATGTATTTCTTTCATCATTGCAAGCCTCTTGTTCTTATTCTTCTTCTCATATATTTCAATGAAACGTCATGCCTTTCCTTAAAAGGGAAAACGAGAATCTTATGGAAATTGCTTGTCATGCTAGCGTTACTACTAACTTCAGAGTCAATGAATGAAGTGGTCATTTTAAGTGTAGATAACTAAAATAAGTATTTGATGCTGAGCTGTAACAAATTCAGTTTGTCTTTGTTCTTTTTGAATTTTTTCTACTTTGATCAGCACTCCCATCCTCTATACAGAACAGAGCAGAAGAGTTGATCTAGAATACTTGTGTTACATTCTTATGTATTTCTTAAGAGGAAGGTCCAATTCTTTTGGCAAATTTGTTTTTGTAATTTTTTGTTTTTTGGTATTTTTCCCCTATTGATATCTCTATTTGTGAGCTTCCATTTAATTGAACTTCTATGATTACTTTGTATTATCCTTTTCATATAGGATATAAAATATAGCACTTTTGTATCAAGCAAAAGAAGATGCTGACTCTTGGAGAGGTATTGCCTCTTTTTACCTGATAGTGGTCCATCTTATAAAATAAAACAAAGCACATGTTAAATACTAATATTGATCAATAGGTGCTCTGCAAATCTTACACGTCAGAGTTCATATCAAAGTCCACCATTGTTGATCCCTGTCGCTTGAGGACAAGCCGGATTACTTCATTATTCTTGACAGTCGGTGTGAGATGTTGTTCTTCTTTGTAAGTTAAGACTAAAACCACCATCTCAGTTTTGTTATTCTGATGTCTTTAGGTAAGATATAATTATTTTTTTTCCTTAATAGAATATGATTTTGTAGTGAACATATAATGTTCATGGTAATTGGTTAGAACAGTAAGCTCATCTGGTTCTTAATGTTTTTTTTTTTTTTTTTTAATAAAACTGCAGGTTATCAATTTGACTATGCAAGTTCTTAATGTTCTTAATGCAACATTAGCAGGTCAAGTCTACTAGGAAATTGATAAGTCGACCTGACAAGTTAAATAAAGTAAATTGAAATTTCTTTATTCACATTTATATTAAAATATCTAGAAATATGTGATTTATATCCTCAAAAAGTTATATAAATTCCACAACGATTGTCTTTTGAGATCTCATTTTTCTCACTATATCATTATTTTATTGTTTACAAATGTCTAGAGAAAAAGTAGTGTCAGCTGTATTTGGACATTGCACAGGCCTTGCAATTTACAATCACTCATTTTCTGTTGAAAATTTATTTTTAAATGTATTGAAGCTTCTACTGAATTTTTTAGGAACTTTATTCTTTTAAGATTTTTTTAGTAAAACTGTATGTTCGATGCACGTGCAATCTCCACTAGTATTATAAAAGAGACCAAATGATGTGCTTATTGCTTTCTCTACACACCCAAGCGGGCTCAACTTACATGCATCCTAGCTCATTTGGTAAGGGACATGTAGCGGACATGTGTTAGGGCACGAATCTAAAATCCCGAAGCATCCAAAATGAAAACGAAAAGAACCCTCTCAGCTATCTTCACAAAAAAAGTGAAACCGGAAAAACTCTCGTCTCCCCATCTCTTGATGCTGAAAGGTAAGGTTTTTACTAAGGATATCCCTCATTTTTTTCATTTCTCCATCTTCATTTGCTTGTTATTTGATTTTCTTAATTTTTTTTATTTGGATAGAATTGTTTTGTTGAGAAGAAGTGTTCTGCTCTCCCAATTGAGGGAAACATTCTCTAAAAAAAAAAAAAATAGAGAAACTTGAATAACCGGTTCCTTTCTCTCCATTTGAAAAACTCCCCTTTTCATTCCCTATGTTTTTAGTGCCTAGAGCCTTGAGCCAATCCAGTCATTTCACACATGCTACCCCACATGAATTGGTATAAAGCCCAAGTTTGACACTCATCCAACTTTTACTTACATTTAGATTGAAGTCCATTGATAAAGGGGTTAGCATAATCTGATGGAGTTGAAGACTTTCACATAGGTAGAACTCATGTAGATTATCTCATCCAGCGACATTTTGTGGTTGTCATACACCATAGTGGGACCAACCGGGTGGGGCCTTTTTGTAAAAAAAAAAAAAAAAAAAAACTCCCTAAGAGTTTTCTAGTGCTCCCTTATTAATATATATATCAATGGCTATCCAGTGCGCACCAGGAGTGGGGCTCACCTGATGGTCCATCCAACTGGACCACACACACCCCCTGAATTTCACATGTCTTTGAGTTTGGCACCCATTCGAATGGACTGGACCGTTGAATCGACTATACATTCATTCGAATGGACTGTACACCATTAAACTTGTGGGGCTCGGATGAAGATGATAGGGTTTAATGGTTTGCAAAGATGAAGGGCCTAGGGCGATCTTTCGTTCCCCCCAGGCCCCGATCCCAAATGGGGCTCCATGCGGGCCCCACATTGAGGCACTATACCCTTGTCCCTTTTGCTCTTACTTTCTCTTCCTCATCTCTCAATGTCGACCGAAGAAACCCACACCCTCCCTCTTCCTCACCTCGCTCAACCGAAGAAACTGACGCCCTCCCTCTTCCATGTCTCTCTCAACCGAATGAAAGAACCTAGAAAGCGATCTCTCTTAGTTACCCTCGTTTTCAACCCTCTCTTAGTCGGATTCTCTCTCTTGATCAGTGATGTGAATTTAAATTCAATCTTTTAATACTGCAAGTGTACAATTGTCTTTTTAAGACAGTGACAAGTATAGGTCAAATCCCACAAGGAGTACTACTAAGTTAAAATTCACAATCTGATTTTTTTTTTATCAAAGATTAATAAGTAATTGAGATCTAAGAAAAGAAACTAGAAAAAATTCAGAAACACAAACTAATCAAATATATAAAATAGATTAGAGTATCCAAAATCCACTAAGCAAGATAATTAATTCATCCATGCAATTATTCTACTATTTGTCCCAAAAATAACTCAGATCAGAAATAAATCAATGTTTTGGATCCGGAAGATTTTTCGTTCACAAAAATCAATTTTTAATAAAAAGAATAAGGTCACAACCCAAGACCTCCTTCACCTCATAAAAGAATGAAAAATCATAAGCATGACTCATCAAATTAAGCATAAATTATCAAAGGATCTCAGCCCTAAGCATAATCTATCAAAATAAGTATAAATCATCAAACTATTTTCATAAAAAATCAAAACAAAGGCTGCCTAAGGCATGAAGACAGATCTATTATTCTAATAGAGTATGCATTTTGAAAGAGACAAGACAGTAATAGAAAAATCACATAGATTAAATTAAAGATCTACTTAGCTTCATATGTGTGCTCCAATCCAGAAATCTAGCCAGCCATTGAAAAGAACTCCATAAGTAATTTCATTGATAGCATCTCCTTGCACAATGGTCTCTCAAAAATCTCTCTTCTAAAATTCCTAATTTCTAGAACAGGGCTCAATTATACCCAATAACTCTTAAATTCTATTAATTAGGGAAAGAAGAGAAAGATGAAAGAGAGAAATTATGGACGTCCAAGGGGAGGGAGTTGTTTCGTATGCTACTTTTTTTGTTCCTTTTATTTCTCCGGTTATCTATCAGATACATTGAATTTGGACACCTTCTCTGAAAAATTGATTCATCTTCGTTGATAAGGTATATCTCTTATCCTTTTTTTGAATTTGGATGAGACGGAAGCTTCTGGAAACCTCTGGGTGACTTGGCTAATCTTCAAATGGGGTCCCACAAGGGATGTGTAGCAATTGATTATAAACGGTGTGGATTTAATTGCAATCCCGTCTAAAAATGAACATGAAAATCTCCGGGCCCATAACTTTGTCAATATAGCTCTGAGTTGCACGTTCTTGGGCTCCACGGATATCTACTCTGAATAAGCTTTCCAATGGTAGGTAAATGTTATAGATCCGACGGTCGGATTGAAAGTTATGTCCATTTAAAGATGAGTTATCCTGAGAAAAACGAGATTAACTTCTAAAATTTGATTTGCAATAGATTCTATCTCCGCACAACTTTTTGAAAGGACATCAGATGTGGATGATTCAAAATCTTCTTTTTTTATTCCAATCAGAATTTGTACTCTTTGAGTTATCCATTAATAATTTCAAATTTGCAACAGCTGTGGACCCTGCCATGTGGGACATTTCATCTGCTTGAATAGTGGGCCCTATGAGAAGTCTTCTACTGTATTTAGGATTCTTCAACTGACATGATGAGTGGACCTCTCCTTTGATTAATTTGCATATAGCCTGTGTATGATGGTGAATTCTTCAATTTGCTTCAATTCAGCAATGCAGGGCCCAGGATGACAATGTGTGCTTGAAAGTAGGTTCCGTGACAGAGGCCTGCAATTCTCATTTTCTACACATTCTAATTCAACACATCAAATACTGAAGAGCCCATATTGAGGTGGGATCCACCCGACAGAGTTCTACTCCAACTGGGACTCTTCAGAGAAAATTTGTAAAACATTCTAAGTTAATGCAGAAAATATATGAAAAGTATGAAAAGTATGAAAATTCAGGTTCCTAGGTGAAAATGCATGAAATGATGAAATTATATGAATAATGATGCAATTTACCTAATTAAAATCCTAATTCATCCTAAAATGATACGTAAATGTGCAAATTCATGAACTCAACAATCAAACACCTCACATCCCTCTTCGTCGCCCTCCCTTTCTGGATCTCATAATTCTCAATCTCGCCTACGAACCTCTCCCTCTCACACAGAATCAAACCCTCTCCCTTTACTTTCTGACAAGGGTTTTGTGATTCAACCCAAGTCCAAGCCCTAATGCGCATCCTTTGTTTTTTGTTCTTTCATTTTCTTACTTAACCCAAATGCAAGCCAAATGTCTGATATTTGGACTAATAAATTATATAATATGCAATATGTTTTTTATTTTGCTTATTGTAGTGTTTTTCTTGCATATATAAATTTATTAATTTGAATTGATTATTATGAATCATGTAAATAAATATATTTTCTTAGATTTATAAGTAATGGATGTATTTTAAATTTTTTTAAAAATAAATTAAAAAAAAGCATGACTCTTCCGAGTCTCCGTGTTGACTCTACCCGAGTCAATTTTTTTTGCATTAGACGAGTTGAGTCCGAGTCACGATTTTTCCAACCTTGGATTTATGATTCAATCTAGATGTAAGTCTATCGTCTATCTATTTTATTTTATATTACTTTTTTTTTTTTTGGTGATTCAAGCCAAAGTACACATAGAACATTGCCATGAAATTAAATGGAACCAAATGAATGCTTAAAGACATATAACATTGCCTCAACTGTTATGGCTGAACTTTGTGTGAACTTCAATCTGGTTCTTAGACATTAATAAGCTTACTTTTGAGATACCCAACATATGATCAATGGCCTGACTATGAGAATAATAACATGTTAATTTGGCACCTTGAAAAAAGTGAGTTGGCTATGAGACCTTTAAAGCCTTAAATTGTATATAAAACTACAACATGAACATCATCTTTTACAAATAAAAGAGGGGGATAGAAATGCAACTTAGAAGTTGGATGTGGAGCAACAAAAAATCCTGAGAACAGTGAACATGGTGAATTGCCATAGGGAGAGACTTGTATGGGATGTATCTAAATTGATAAAGTTTGAATGTTGAAAGTTGAATGTTGGAATAATACCATTTCTTGATATATATATATATATATATATATTTACCATAGCTGGATTTGTAATGATACTTAAAAAAAAAAAAAAAGAAGAATCACGCTTACTATTGCTTTTGATGGATAAACTAGTGAACTAAATATGGGTATGAATCACTCGTCCAAACTAGCATTCATCCGATAAGAGCCCAACCCAATTGCACGATAAGGGCTAAGTCGTTGTAAGAGCTAACAGTTAGATTGTATGACCTCAATCCAATGGATAATACAGATAAATTGATTTATTTCTTTAACTAATTTATATTGTCATGCTTTATTCATGAGATGAATGGTAGTTTATTCTATGTTTGCACATGACCAATACAAAATGATATGATGGTTCATGAGATGAACCGTAGCCCACAAGTATATTAGATGTGATCCATGTGTTTGGATGAGATCCACATAGATGAGACATAGATCACAAATCTTATACTGAAACTGATTCACAGCCAGTCATGGCATTGGACATCTCATCTGATAAGGTTGCAGCAGTATGATCACTATTAGATAGTGAGATATGTCTCGATCATTAGACTTTAAGACTTTGGATCATCGTGCTGGTACATTGAATGTACTGAAGGACCATGAGAAGCACCTTGTACAAATCTGTCTTTTGATCAAAGGACTGCTCTCATAATTCCCAAGCAATAGGCTCTTAATCTTGAGAGATTAATGGACTCAAGTTTCTACTATATATTTACTTTGGGTCCTCAATAAGTTAGGCCAATTGTAGGTCAACACCTCGATGTCTTGGGTACGTGGTAGTAGGACTGTGGGAACATATAATTCTCAAGATGGAATCTATCCTCATAAATATTTCCTTGTGCCAATTAATGGATTTTATCATTAATGAGTGCACACCCATCTCAATTAAGAGTTAATTGGATGGTACTGATGATTACTGTGATTAATTGGGTCACAAGGATAATAAGAGATTGATCTAATTTGGTTGAACAGATTTATTCCAATAAATCCATGAATATACTTGATGGAGGGGCCTACTTGTAGTAATTGGGAAGTTTAGGATCTCCTTGTAATTATTCCTAAGACTGGAATACAATTGCATTTAATTTGTGGACTTATTTGCAATTAACTGTGGGTCCAGAGTTCGCATGAGATGTGGGGTCTATATTCTTAGTTGGAGTTAGATTCTAAGGAATCCCTAATGGTCCCCATGCTATCCCTAATATGAGAATGTTACTAATCTCATTAGAATTCTTAAGGAAAGGAGGATTATAATACTTACTAAGAATAGAAGTGAGACTTCTAATCTTGGTCTAAGAGGAGGTGCACCAAAAACTATAAATAAGAGGTGAGGGTTAGAAATCTCTACACAACAATAATATCTCAAATTCCTCTCTCTCTCTCTCTCTCTCTCTCTCTCTCTCTCTCTCTCTCCCTCCTCTCTCTCCTCTGGTTTCCTACTAGAGATCTATGATTTTCTTCTACTTGGAGATCCCACCATCATCCTTTAGAAGTTCTCTAACAGGGTCATAGCTTGGAAGAATACAAAGGCAAGGGAGATCAAAGTTTGTGAAATAGAGTTTTTCGTAGAGATCAAGTTTTGGATTAGAGAACAACCGAGCTCCAAAGGTATAGATCTATTATCTATTAGAATTGGTAGATCTAGTTATGCTTGTTGTTTATTTATATATCTTCTTGATGGATGTTTGATCTTAACGCATGAGATTTGGGTTTTAGATCCTGGGCTTGGGTTTTTGGCCTTATGGATATTTGATCCCTACATCAAGTGGGTCAAAAAGTTTTGAATATCTATCCACGAGGCCCACCTACTTCCAACACTAACGAGTCTGCTATTATGGCGGGCTGATCCAGAGTAGGATGGTTGACAATAATTGGCATGAGCAGTCTCAATCTTATCTATTAGGTGAGAGGATCAAGTAGGAGTTGTCAGCATATTTATTTTCTTTCCTAGTTAGTCATAATTATCTCATAATTTCCTTCCTAGTTAGTGATAATTATCCTTGATTGTAGAGATCAAATCCAATTAGTTTCAATCCATATAATTAGCAATTGCTATTTATTGGTGGTGAATTAATGATAAGTCCACAAAATTAATTAGGTCTTAAGCCATCATTTCACGTGCATTTGTGAATTTAATTAGGACAAATTTCATCATGATTTCATGAATTTCAGTCAAAATTAGTAAAAAAAAACCATTAATCTTGCAAGAATTTATAGAGTTGGTAGTTTACATCACCCTTGGGTCCCACCAATTAGACTCTAACACTGTGGCCCCATTGCATTAATTCATTAGGCATAAATTGCATTATGTAAGCCCCATGCATAGCATTTTATTTAATTCATTACTAGTGATTTCGTTGTTTCAGTGTTGTAGGAATTGTCATAGCAATGAAGGCCCACATGGAGAGAAATTTGAAGTAGAATAAAAGAGAAGAAAAAATAAAGAAGGAAAAGAGGAAAACCACCCCATCACTAGGCATGAATCCCTATGCATGCCTGGTATGGGGTGGGTCCCGCAGTTGTTACACAAAGTTGGATAAATATCTTTCCCTCTCCAGTTTCCAAGATCTAAAAGACTCCTTCCTCTCTCATCAAGATTTGAAAATCAAATTAGGGAACGAGAATTCTAGAAGCAATCAAGGATATAGTTTGATTATAGGAAAGTTCTCCGAAGAACATTTGAGATGAGTCCGTAAGAGAAAAAATTCCAGAAAGATAGGAAGATCAAGTCCAAAAGGGGAAGGAGACAAAAATTTCAAAGAGAGAAGCTTTCAAAGGATGTGGACGTCGACTAAGAGGGCCCACCTTCCCCTTAGACGTCCCACACTGGCTCTCCCTCTCTCTTCCCCTGCTCAATCGACACCACTGATCCTTCTCTACACTGCACAAGATATCTCAGATGAAACCCACCGTTGAAAGATTTGCACAAGATGAGAGACTAAGATTAGAAAGAGATCAATAGAGATTCAAATCATCTCTAGATGAGGAGGCTACTTGGAGTGAAAGTCAAGCCAAGATAGAGTCCGAGATGGAAATAAAATTCAAGCCAAGGAGAAGAAACAATTATAAAAGCAGACCCATTGTGGGGGGGTGGAATGGGCCATGCTCACTCTCCTAGGGCTGGACGCCACACCCCCACTCTCCTCTCTCTCCTCTCTCTGTATAGGTTTCTCTAGTTCTAGGTTCTCCACTTTATTATTTTTTTTGTAAGAAAGGTAGCTTTGGGCCTTCTCCAAGCAAGACATAATTCTAGGAAGGAGCATAAGCTTTGTACTAAAGACATGCTATCAATGAAATTACCACTTTTCTTTTATGCAATGGCTGGATAGATTCGCAATTGAGGCAAAGGAAGAAGTTAAGTATTCATAATCCTTTCTTTTCCATTATGGTTGTTTGATTGAGTTACTGATGTGCTAATTATATGGATTAATAGATTTGTCTTCGTACCAGTCGTTACCTTCCGTATTGATTTCTTAATGCCAGAGTAGGTCTTTGATTACCCATGCTTATTTTTGATAGATCATGCTTAGAGTTTTATTCTCTTTGATGGTCTATGCTTAGATTTGATGGGTACAGCTTAGGTAACTTTAGTAATTTAATAAAGGACAGGAGGTCCTGCGAATTTGTAGAAAAAAATTAAATCTCGTTTGAGAAATTGGTTTTTAATGCTTTATCATCCAGATTTGGGTGCCTTGATTGGATCTAGATTTGAAGTAGAAAAATTGATCAAACAAGTGTTTTCAATGAGAAAGTGATTTTGGATTGCTTGATGGATTCCGATGCCTTGTTCAATTTCATCATCATTGATTTTTGTTATCTCATTATCTAGTTGCTTTATTTGATTTTATGCACTTGTGACATCATCTTTCTTAACTTGGAAGTTTTCTTCTTGATTCGTTCTCTGTGGGCTCGATCCGTATTTCCCACTATCTATTCATAGACACCCGTGCACTTGCGGTATTTTATGATTGATTAAGATCACATCCAGTCTTTTGGGGCTGTTGTCGAGGAGCCAATTCAAGAAAAATCTCCCAATGAGGAATGTTTAGTTAGTATTACCAGTATTTTTTTCATATTATAGCATACTTTTGTGGTTGGTTGCTTTCATATCGTGCATTAGGGTTAGTCTCTGTGATTCTTAATGCTTATGGTTACTGATTTATCAAGTTGTGATTGCTTATTTTCAAAATATTTTCGGACTGGTTACAAGTAGTAACATTGAAAGCAAGTTTCAGCACTATTTTTCACTCAGATTTGGCTTGGTTTTTATACAAAATTTTTCAACTTGAAAAGCTGTCAAAAGAAATTTTTTGGCTTGAAAACTTTCAGGTTTGAACTTTGATATATAGACTTTGAATTCACAAAAATTTAACACAAAATACTTCCGGGAAGTTAGGTTTTTAATGCCGTGAACATGGCCAGTCAGTGAGACAGATTCAGCAATCAGCAGCATAACTAGTTCAAGTAGCCAACTTTACGATAGCATAACTTCTTCGTTTCTAACTCCTTTCTATCTATGTTTTTTTTTTGTTTGATTCTTGCATAATTGGAGATAAAAATTCAGCCACTGTTTCTAGGTTTTGATCAACTAAAGTAGATTGTATAGATCTGTAAACTTGGGCCTATGCAATAGTTTCCAAACACTTAACAATTTTTTTCAACACTTGACAGCTTTGTGTTCAATTAACTTAGGACTGCATTAGAAGTTTGAGGTTGTATTGTTCATTCAAATTGCATTAGTTTAGATTTTTTAAATTTATATTATATTTGATTTTTCAATTTAGGAATTTTGTTGAGAATTTTTAGCGTCTTTAGTAGTTTTCTTATGTCTAACTTCTTTATTTGTTCTCTCTTTGGTAAAGGAAGTAAATTGCAGGAATTACCTTTAGAAAGTAAGTTTCTCTTGGAATTTTAAAAATTAAAAATTGGGTGCAAAAATTCAAACTAGATAAGATTGCGTGGGCCGCTGAAAGCATTTCTAAACTTGACCACACGAATCAATTTTACTTGCAAGTGGGGCTTGGTAGATTTAAATTTTTGCAAAGTGTGATTGCTTGATTGACACATTAATTAAATTGGACCCACATACTTAATTATGGGAAATTGACCCAACAAGATAAGGAATGGATTTCATCACTAAATTCTTGCCCAATTAGGTTTAACCACATCTCGCATAGGCCCCAAGCTTTAATTAAAATCAAGTAGAAACGGGACCTATGAAATCGAGCTCATTAGGATGAAGACAACAAAAGGTTACACCAGTTGCGCTCTCTGGTCAAGTTGATGTTTAGGTAAGTCATATCCTTAAAAAAAAAGGTGGCAGTCTCTGTTCTAGGAGTTTGTTTTATAAGTAGGACCGTGCCAAGCGCATTGTGACCCCAGCATTCAACCTGGGGACTTACTTGGTCGATTTGGCTTCATAAGATCGAATTGGAGGCCTAATTGCATTCTTCAAACTAGATAAGAGTTGTCAAGAGGTTAGGTGAACCTACTAGAAATTTCTATGTGCCCTAGCCTTTGCTTGACTACTTGTGCATCATATTAGAATCATAGGACCCTGCGTATAGAGTAGGTTAAACCAGTGCACGCGATCTAGACCTGAAAGAGAAAAATTGTGGGAACGTAAAAACAAAAGGTTGATCATGATAGAGCCCAATTAGCCTTAACCATTGTAAAAACCTCTCCAGTTTTTGAAGAAATTATTAGAATGGCTGATCAAGGGGACCCACCCAAGACTTTGAAGGATTACATGTACCCCACCAGGACAACCCAATCGTCCTGCATCACCCTGCCTCAGACCAATGTTACCTTTGAGCTAAAATCTGGCATCATCCAGATGCTTCCAGTGTTCCGTGGACTACACCAGGAAAGCCCATATCAACATCTTAAGTAATTTGAGGATATTTGTGGGACCATGAGAATAAATAAGATGATTGAGGATGCCCTAAAGCTTAGGTTATTCCCATTTACATTGAAGGAGAAGGCTAAAGCCTGGCTTTTATGCCTTACAAGCCGGGTCCATTACTACATGGACCAAACTAGTCGAAGAATTTCACAAGAAATTTTATTCCAAGCAGAAAACCGCTTTCTTTAGACAGGTCATCAATGGATTTTACCAAAAGGAGGGGGAGACACTTTTCAATTACTTGAAAAAGTTCAATGACCTCTTGATCCAGTGTCCCCATCATGGATTTGAAAAAATCCATCGGTTCAAATTTTGTATGAAGGCATGGATTACCCTACCAAACAAATGGTGGAATCTTTCTGTGTGAAAATCTTGCACAGAAAACAGCAGAAGAAGCATTGACATTTCTGGAAAATACTGCTGAAAATACATACAGTGGGCCTCGATCAAGAGGGAACCCACCAAAACCACCATTCCAGAGAAAGGGGGAATGTTCAAAGTTGAATCCGAAATTGAAGAAGAGGCCAAATTGGCCACATTGATGTGGAGATTCGAGGGCCGAGAACTAAACCACAGAGTTCAAAAGCCCACTCCAAACAATTTAGAGTAATTAAGGTATAGTCAGGCTATGAGTGGAGAGATAGGCCCAACAACTTTGGGTTAGACCGAGTCATTTGAGTAAGTCAACGCGCTTTATTAAACCACTTATTTTGATAATGGTCAGAGGTTTGACCCATACTCCAACCCATATAATCCAGGTTGGAGGGACAATCCTAATTTTTCATGGACCAAAGGCCCAACTCAAGGTGGCCCATCATGTCCACTCAATTTCAGCCCAATCAATCTCAGGTCAATACCCCACCAGGTTTTCAAAATCCAAATTTCAACCCCAATCCACTAACCCAGAGCGTAGATTATTTGGAATAAGCCATGAAACTTATGTCCCAAAGTACTACTTAGTTTTAGCAGACCGCTACTAAAATTTTGAATGGCCAAACTCAGACCCTTGCAAAATTGAAATACCAAATGGGTCAACTAGCCGATTCTTTGAGTGCAAGAGACAAGGGAACCTTCCTTAGTCAACCAAAACCCAATCCCAAAGGCCAAATTGTTTATGATACCAGAGGGAAAGGCCTTGAGCATGTCAAATCCATAATCACCCTTAGGATAGGTAGACAGATTAATAACAAAGTAGAGATGCCCAAGGAAGCTGAGAATTCAGAGATAGCTAAGGAACGTGGACTTAGGAAAAAGTGAGGATGGACCATTAGTAGAACCATAGGAAAAAGAGCCCGTCTCGGAGCCCATCACTACCATAGGAGACCTATCACCTAGTGATCCACCTCCTAGTACCTACATTCCGAAAGCTTCGTACCCCCAAAGGTTAGGCCCAACCGAGTCTAGTGCCCACTTGGACAAAATGCTTAAGGTCTTCAAACATTTTAGGATCAACATCCCACTATTAGATGCAATTCAGCAAGTTCCTACCTATGCTAAATTTCTAAAGGACATTTGCACCTTTAAGAGGACCACCAATGTGCCCAAGAAAGCTTTCTTGGCTCAGCAAGCTAGTTTTGTCATTTATTGCCTAACCCTAATCAAATAAATGGACCTAGGACGCCGATTTATCAATTAGGTACCCAAAAGGGATAGTGGAGGATGTTTTGATCAAAACTGAAGAATTTGTATTTCTTATGGACTTTGTAGTTTTGGATAGGAACCAACCAGCAGGGACTGCTGAAATCCCAGTCATTTTTGGTTGACCATTCCCAACAACTTTGAATGATTAATCAATTGTAGGAATGGAGTCATGCATATCTCATTTGTCACAATGACAATCCAAGTCAACATTTTCAATTTAAGTAAGAAACTACATCATATAGATGATGGATTAGGACTAAGCTACTTACATGAGTTGGTGGATAATTTTTCTCCATAGATAAGTTGTGAGGATCCATTGGAAGCATGTCTTGTGCATTTTGGGTATGATTTTGATTTTGATGAACAAATTAAGTGAATGCATTGCTAGATCCAATTCCGCCCATGATTGAGGATAGGTGGAAACCCAAAACAAAAATCTTAACCCCAGCTGCTACTCCACCTGAACAATCAATTGTAGTACCCCCCCAAATTTGGACCTAAAACCACTACATGATACGCTCAAGTATGTGCTCTTGGCCCATCACAAACTCTTCCTATCATCATAGCCTCTAACTTAAACAATGTTGAAGAAAAACTATCGGTTAAAATCCCGTGGGACCACAAAGAAACTATTGGATGGACAATAGTAGACATAAAAGGAATAAGCCCCTCTATGGTTCAACACAAGAATCATCTCGAGGAAATTGCTAAAACCTCACGGGAACCACAAAGGAGACTTAACCCAGCTATGAAGGAAGTAGTTAGAATAAAGGTACTAAAATTAGTGGACACAAGTGTGATCTGTCTAATTTTTGATAGTTCATGGGTCAGTCCTATCCAAGTTGTACCAAAACAATCAGGGATTACAGCTGTGAAAAATGAGAAAAATGAACTAGTGCCAACGAGAATATATACAGGATGAAGAGCGTGCATAGATTATAGAAAGCTAAACTTAGCCACTAGGAATGGCCATTTTCTACTTCAATCCCTTGACCAAATGCTTGAGAGGTTAGCCAGACATTCATATAACTGCTTTCTTGATGGTTATTCTGGTTATAACCAGATTCCAATTACACTTGAGGACCAAGAGAAGACTACCTTCACCTGTCCATTCGGAACATTTGCCTACCGTCGCATGCCTTTTGGGTTATGCAATCATCGTGACCCCGATCCGAGTCTGTGCTAATGAAGGTCCCAAATTCAGGATTGCGGCGATGCGCATGTGGAAGGAGGTGCAACAATATGTTCGTGCACATGATTTCTCATAGGTTTCCGCGGTGAGGATTCCAAACAAGCAACCCTCACGAAACATGATACAATAGCGGAAGCATGTAGCAAATCAAAGAAAATCAAGGACACACTATAGCATATGACATAATGTCAAAGAGAGATGTAATATAAGCGTTCCCAAAGCATTAAGGTTTCATATTTACACAAAAGATAGTTGAATTTAAACATCCCAAAAATAAAGGCCAACAGAGGCCAATATATCCACAACAAAAACCCTAAAGATGATATCACACTCCCCACATGTGTCACGGAGCTCATGGCTCAACTTGATGCATACACGATGTCGTCGGCACTCCATTCCCTTATCGGTTACTGCTCCTCAGTCGCCTCCTCATGCATATCCTCAAACATAATGGGATTTTTACTTGACCACCAAATTATAGAGGGTCAGACACGACAGTCTGGCAGGTGATTGAAATAGGTATCAAACATTCTAAGAATGTAGATTGATTTTTGCAAGTAATAAGACATGATTTAGACATGAAAACTGGCACATTGGCAACTACACGAAACTATATTCTCCATCATCAAAATGATGGGAGCACACGAGCACAATATCCTCCATCACGCGAGGTGATAGGGCACACGAATATAGTTATAGTAACCCAATATAGCTAGGCATCACACAAAGCGACCCGCCGCGGAATTGGGTAATATAACACACGAAGAATCCAATCTGTAGATGGCACAAAGTATTTAAGGATCCCAAGCCGAGTGATCAAACTGACAAGGTAGCCCAAGCTTAGCGGTGTCGACACAAAAATTCATGTGAGCTTTCATAACAAAACATCATGCTTTGGTTGACAGGAACTACCCAACAATGCTAAAATTAACACACATACGTAGGTCGACAATAAGAGTAGTCCCGACATGGTGCATACTGCTTCACGAATCACACACAAATCCAACACTTGATACTTAAATAAACATTTAAAAACTACAACCTTTGAAGTGAAACGATCAAGCTCAATAGTGCTTGGTTTAGTAATTATAAAAGAAATCACGACATGCATTTCCATTGGCACACTGAGACCGTACCGGTTGTCTTGATATACAATTAAAGCCCAAATGTCAGATTCTCATAGTAATTTGTTTTCTAAAGTTCTATGACATTCAAGACATCTAAGCGTACAACACTAACTTGGCGAGGTCTTATAGTGTCCACGGACAAGATCCCTGCAACTCCATTTATTCCATCAGTTCGGTCAACCCTCGATCACTCTAGCTGCAAGTTGAAAAATGTCTGTTTTTGCCACTCAGTGACCTATTGGTCAACAGTTGGTTAACCGAAATGAGTTCAATTAACCGACATATAAAAGTTCGGTTAACTAAGTTCAAATTTTATGATCATTGGAGTTCGGTTAACCGAACTGAAAGTAGGTTAACCGACCAAAGAGCCGCTGTAAATCTTTTTGGTATATATTTGAGCCTCTTCCTTGGGATTTGTGCCAACATCTTGAGGGCCAAGGAAGGAGGAGAGCTAGGCCAGGCTAGAGGAAGGCTAGGAGGGCTAATCCAAGGTTTTCAGCCTTTAATTCTTCAAATGGTTTTGCTTTCTTGTCTCAAATTTAATTCATGCTATATTTTAATTCTTTGTTTTATTTAAATGGAACGATTAAATGTTTGTTTAGATTGTTCAAATGTTGTTTGCATAACAAGCTTAGGATTTTAAACATGCTTAGTAATATGTTTTCAACGATTGACTTATTTTGCACATGTTATTAATTTCATGTTTGTTCATGTTTTGAACAAACATGTTAGACTTAGGTTGTTGTTCATCATTTTAAATATATGTACATTTAATTTCTCTTATCTCTCATTTATGATTTGCACCTTTGCATCATTTATGATCATTCAATTAAAAAAGCAGAAAAAAAAAGAAAGATAGAGGTTTTTAACTATATGCATCATTCATAGATCTTTGTATTCACTGTGCATATGCTTTGAATTTAGTTTACATGTTTACATCAGCCTATATGATGAGGCACAAAAATTGTACTCAAATGTATCTCTCTTAATGTATTGATAGACACAATTTAAAGAGTTAATTTCCATTGTTGAAATAGGTTATTGCTATGCCTTTGAAAAGCATAAGTGGTTGTAAAGGTTATTTCTAAACCTTGAAAAGCATAAGGAGTGGTTTGTAAGGTTAGAGGTGAACCTTAAACCTCAAACTGAGATAGTGGAAAATCCGTTAGGGAAGTTGAGAGTGGATGCAGGTACGTTGGCCAAATCACTATAAATTTTTTGTGCTATGGTGGATTATTGCATGTGCTTAGTTGTTGATACTCATAATATATGTCCATGGTTAATATGTATGGTTATATGCTTGATGTTTAGATCATATATTTATGTACTTCTTAGAGACACCACATGGATTCGAATTAATTGACCTTAACCAAAACATAATGGGCTATAGGAATTTAAAATTGGTCTAGGTTTTGAGCTCACCATATTCACTCCTTCCCCTCTTTAGGATTCGGATCTCGGACTTTCACGACCATCACAATCTCATCATCCATGGGCCATTGATCTTCAAAATAGGAGATCCCATCCATCAATGGCCATCTATCTATAAAACAAGGCTTAAAAGGATATATCTACGCAGGATTTCATCAAGAAGACAGATTTATAGAATTCAAGGAAGTAAACATGCATTCTATGCCAAATGAGTATATTACACTTGCCTTTAGTCTCCAAAAGAGGTCTCTTAGCTTGATCTTCAAGATCTAAGCCAAATGCTCCTAGATCCAAGAACTAAGGTGTCACGACCCGAAAATGGGGGTAGGATTAAGGGGCCGTGACTTGGGAATTACTGTAGCATAGTATTTCGTTTATCCCCATGATCCACACTGGTGAGAGCTACAGGGTTCAATCATCGTCATGGAACATTTAGCGGAAGCTTGCATTATGGTACAACTTGAAATCCGGTGCACATCGGATTCCGTATTGCATCACTAATGTCTTATTAGCAGAATCATATGGATACTACATCCTCAGACTGGTACATCATAACAGAATATAAACAGAGCTAGACAAGAAATAGAAGATTTCATTCCCATGATTCAAGTTATAATTACAAAAGATGTATTAATTACATTCTCACAATAAAAGGCCAACAGAGGCCAGTAAAACAGAATACAAAACCTTAAAGTAATACTCCCAGGTATTTCGTGTCTCATGTGGAAGGAAAGGAGTCTGTATGACAACCTCTGCACATCAATTACATGTCACTGGCTGCTTAGCGAACCACCTCCTCAGAAACCGTACCAGGGTACAGTTCGGAAAGGCATACCTACGGCATCAAGTGTAGATCAGACAAAAAGCCTGACAAATATTAAAGATAAAGAGCATAGTTTGCAGGACATAGCATAATCATAAATACATGTGGTTTATCAGAAAATCAGTGACAAAAGCTAGACAGACTGATGCAAGAAAATATGATTTACTAAACCATAAATACATGTGATTATTTCAGAAAATCAATGCAGGCAAACTGAGCAGACTGATGCAAGAAAATATGATTTACCAAATCATAAACATAAGTTAGTTTCAAATAATAAATATTTGGCAACTACTTGGCATATACTCAAGGAGGAGGAAGCGACCGCTAGCCCAAACTGAGCAGAACCGAGAGTACCCAAAAACTCACCCTGGAGTCACGGTCGTTCAAAAATAAGATGCCCTACTACGGGGGACCTGGTGGTTTAACTCTCGTAGGGAAGGTACTATGTGACACCCGTTACATCAAAACTCAAACTGCAGCGAGCAATATATATAAATAGCCATATATAATAGATGCTGGACTAAAACTACAGTATGCAGCGAGCAATAACATCTTGGTGGTGCCGACTCGAAGATCAATGCAGAAATAGGTTTTAGTGCTTAAATCAGAATAAAAGGGTAAATCAGTTACTCACAAGATATAAGTGCAAATACAACGAATTATCAGACAATCGGAATGCTTAAAAACATAACAAAGTGGATTCGGCTTTTAAAACATGAAAACGAGCAATTCAGGCTCAAAACAGTAAAACAAGATAAAACAGGCTTCAAGGTAATATTTTTCCAATTCAGGCTTTAAACAATAAAACAGGTAAAAGCAGGTTTCAAAATAGTATTCTTTTCAATTTAGGTTGAAAATAGTGAAACGGGTCAAAAAAAGGCTTCAAAACAGTATTCTTTTCAATTCAAGGTGAAAACAGTAAAATGGGTCAAAACAGGCTTCAAAACAATATTCTTTTCAATTAAGGCTGAAAACAGTAAAACAGGTCAATATAGGCTTCAAAACAATATTATTTTCAATTCAGGCTGAAAATAGTAACCAGGTAAAAACGGGCTTCAAAACAATATTTTTCTAAGTCCGGGAATTTTACAAAAAATCGGGTAGCATTTTACAAAAAATCGGGTAGCATTTCGGGTAGAACTAAGGGAACCGAAAAACGGTTAGCGTAAAACAAAGGTGATCCGGGTAACTCGGAATGGCAGGGCAATAAATGCTCATACACAAACCGAGAAATACTTCTTGGATCCGGGTACATCCAATGGTAAAGCAGGGCGAGAACTGCACGCTAAGACCTTTGGAGTCCCGTGTGGCAAAATGGTAAAAATCAAATTTATAAACTGCATGTTTATAAAGTGTGCATGACAAAATACAACAAATCCGGTTAACAAGATGCATGATAAAACACAACAAGTCAGGTTTACAAAATGTATGATAAAATACAACAAGTCTAGTTAAATAGCATAAACATGCACGTACGATGATTCTCACAGCTATACGCTCAAAGGGATGGATATTGATGTATTTTTATACAATTGATGCATTCTAAAGGTGGGAATAACCAACCCCTAAGTTCGGATAAAAATATAAGTCACCGCGCTCTACATGCATCTATAAATGATCGGGTCTAAATACTGAGTGGAAATTAACACTGGGCAAGTTGGGTTACTGGGTATATCAAAGACAATCTCTCTTCATTGCCTGAGTTTTTTAGTCAAAAGCCTCTATTTAAAATCAGTGGGCAATTATAAATCTCTTTTAAACATTGATTAAAACATTGAAGTTTCTGGTTCGAAAACACGTAAACGCCTATCAGGTTAATCGGGTTGAAAAAAGGTTCAAATCAGACTAAGATCTAATTAAAATTCAGTCTTCAAGGGTCATTAAAATGGGGCCTAAAGGATAGGGTTCAGTGGGTCCCAAGGTGGGACCCATTGGTCCAAGTTGTACACAGTAAGGGGCTGAACTCAGGTGGAGTTACAGCTGAAATCAGGTGGAGCTAATTTCAGGTGGACTGGTTCAGGTGCATGAGGGCTGGACAATGCAGTGGGCTGGACATGTTGCTAGTGAGAGCAGTGCAGGTGGGGCAGTACAGGTCGCTGGACTGGGGCAGTGCAGGTGGAGGGAGGTGGTGCAACTGCAAGCTGGAATTTCAGCTGTAGTGCAGCAGAGGAGGAGCTTCAGTGCAGGTGGAGTTTCAGGCTGAAATCAGGTGGGAATTCAGACTGAATTCAGGTGGAATTTCAGGCTCAGTTCAGGTGGGAATTCAGGCTGAAAACAGGTGAAGATTCAGGTGGAAAACAGGTGAAGATTCAGGTGGAGAGCAGGTGAAGATCTGAGGAGGTGGGGGGCATAGCTGAGACAAGTTCTGACAGGCTGAAACAAGAAGAAGAAGAAGAAGAAGAAGAAGGTGCTGGCCTGCTGCAGAG
The DNA here is from genome assembly GCA_003546025.1 of Camphora micrantha. Taxonomy (NCBI): domain Eukaryota; kingdom Viridiplantae; phylum Streptophyta; class Magnoliopsida; order Laurales; family Lauraceae; genus Camphora; species Camphora micrantha. Next base: position 27,733,404 of record QPKB01000008.1, on the reverse strand, counting down.
GAGCTGGCTGTTGGCTGCTGTGGGAGATGCAGCAGTGGCTGCTGGCAGGGTGAGGGAGAAGCATGTCGAGTGGCCGGGAACAGTGCGGGTGAAGTGGTCGCTGAGTGCAGGGGACTGGCTGATGTCTGTGTGCAAAGGAATGGCCAGGCAGAGAGGGGAAGTGGCCGCTGAACCTGGGTTCAGGTGGTGTTGGTGATGGCCGACTGAGTGCCGGGAGAAGATAGAGTGGCCACTAGTGAGGGAAGACAGCAGTAGCCGATGGCAGGTAGGAGATAGAATGGCCGCTGGCAGGGAAGGAGGAAGTTCAGATGACCGCTGAGCTGAAGGGGGAGAACAGGCCACTGGCGGAGATGAGTTCAGGTTGCAGGCTTCGGTTCAGGTTTGTCATGCCCCCAAAAGTGTACCCAGGGTTATGCGTGAGATTAGGGCCAATTAAATTTTTTTTCCCATATTAATCAAATGCAACCTAGCCCAATCATGTCCCATCTGGATCGAAGACCGCCGTGAGTTGTAAACATTTCCTCAAATAATAAATACCAAATAGCGGAAGCTTATAAATGCAAGTGGTATCTTAAAAATATATAATTAAGAGCAAATATTGAAATACATTAACAAAGTTCAAGTTTAAAATTGTTAACAAAAGTATTAGTTACAAAAGAAGGCCACACTAAATATGGGCCTAATCAAAATGATAAAGGAACCAAAAGATGAATCTAAATCCAGAATAAGCGCGAAGGCTCTCATGTACGGAGTCGATACAACTATATAATGTCGTCCGTACTATATTGTAGGAAGTCATTAGGCTGATCTGCCTGAACTTCTTCCGTAGTCTCCTCCTCGGGATAGAAAGGCTCGGTGCCTATCCACCAAGAGTAGCATCATCAGACACGACGGTTGGCAAGTAGATAGATATATAAATCACCAAAGATATGCAGTACAAATAAGAGTAAACAAGTAGACAAGATCGTAAGAAATGCATAGCGTTCTGATCGTAAGAGATGTGTAGCATTCAAATCATAAACAGACTATCAAAGTAGGTGGTCCATATATGCTAATTACCACGGGATAGTGTCATTGCCCTCCCATACTCTCATTCAGAGTGATGCCTCATTGGCATCGATTGGTGTCCATTACACTAACCCGAACTGCAGATGGTCCTCTCTTAGCTCATGAGGCTCGGTCCCCGAGTGCTCTGGCCGAATTTTGCCTCAAGGTTTTAAATTCATAGTCCTCACACAGGTAGTGCCCCAGCTGTGTTGAACGTTAACAATCAAGTGGTGCCTGACACAAAGAATCCTAAATAGACAATCAGTGAGGGCTAGGCTTTCTTGCGCAAACAAGATTCATCAAACAATAGAGAAACTACTCTGCCTCAGATCAAATCAGACTTCAAACAACTTCAATAGTAGTTCTCATCAAGCCTTACATTCAAGCCCCCCAGCCTCAACACCTCAAACAGACCTCAAAATAAACGGAACATCAAAAGGGATCCTAAGTCCATCGTCTAAGTTCTCAAGGTAATCCCAAACAAAACAAAGTAAACAGAACTAATGAACATGTTCATTACATGTAGACAAGTATTAGACGGTACAATTCAAAATACAAAAGCAATAGACAATCCGAACCTAAGCCTAGTGTTAAACCCGAAGCATTGTATAACCTACTCAATCAACGAAAGGGATTAGGGTTCACAATATCCAGATGAACAATTTTCACGCATAGATTTAAGGAAGGGAATCCCGTTGTCCCGTACCGTTCAAGATTGAGCTAAGTTGGATCCCGATACAACCAGATTAACCATGAAGAACATTGGCTCAAAACACCCTCACACGAAGTCAAATGAATCCAAAAATGGTAGCCAAGGTTCCAACTAAGTCCATCCAAAAAGGGTGAGAAAGACCCTTCCAAACAGGGTTTTACAGTGTTCCAAGGCCCAGGTCGGCCCCACACACAGCGAGCCCAGTCGACCCGAGAAAGTCAGGTCTACCTCCTCCATGTGTACCCAGTCGACCTGGCCTAGGCTCGGTGGACCGACAGTTGTAACCAAAATTCTAGAACAGTAATTTGGTCAGGTTCTCCAGAATTTTGGTTAGGTTCCAAAGAACCTGACCCTATGTAGCCCGGTCGACCGCATGCACTGAAGTTACAGAACCCAAGTTCTGTAAATACAGTGAAATGGGTCATTTCCCTTTCCCTCTCTTCTGCACCTAATGAGAGATCAAAACAATGATAAAGGCATTCTAATCTAATCCCATAATTCTATCTAATTAAATCATTAACATCCCAATCCATTTCATTAGGCTAACAAACCTACTTATCATGTTTTCAAATCCCTAAATCATCAAATGAGCAATTAACAACTAAAACATGATTTTTCCATACAAATCAATAAAGACAAACATATCAAGCATAAATATATGTATCTACTTGCCTTAGATGAAGAGCTTGACAAAGAAAAAAGAAATTTGGGGGGAAAAAGTCCTTTTTAAGCTCAAACTTGTATAAATGGGTTCCAAATCCAAAACCTCTCTACAAAGGAAATGCAAGGGGAGGGGTGAGCTTCTCTAATCCATTTCTAATCAAAAGGAAGGGGATTCACTAAGTCTACAAGCTTTGGGAGCTTACCTTTGAATGGGTTGTGCGAGAAAAGCTTAGAAAAGTAGATTGGTTGAGTCTTGGAAGCTAGAGGAAGAAGATGGGAAGCTTCACCGGGGCTGTCGGCAGTGAGGAGGCATTAAAGGGGCTGGGTCTTTGGAGAAGAAATAGTGAAATGAGAGAAGAGATGGAATGAATGAAGGGATGGGGTTTATATTAGGTTAGGTTAAGGGTTAATTACAGTTTAGTCATTGGCTCCACTATGATGATCTTTGGACCTCTTCGACGCATCGAATCGAAACGTGATAGAAGACTAAAGTTCGTAAAATGCTGAGACCTATCCGATCCACCCAAACTCACAAAAACTCAAAATCTCATAAAAACCCTTGAAAATTTCCCAAATTGCAAACCAACCCCCTACTGTAACCAAACAAACTCGGACTCGCGTGAAACTTCGCACGCGTGATCCACACGTCAAACCCGACTCACTAAGACTCTAAAGACGCTTACTAACTAATCAAGCATTTAATTATAATTAATAGAAGATTAAGGGACGGGATGTTACATCCTCCCCTCAGGATATTTGTCCTCCAAATCCCTAACACACCTCTGGCAATAACTTCGAATATTTCTCCTTGACCTGATCGCTGAGTTCCCAAGTTGCTTCCCTTAGACTGTGATGCTCCCATTGTACTTTGACCCAATGGATGGTCATTGTCCTTAAAACCTATTCCTTAGTATCAGCGATCTTCTTAGGTCTCTCTACAAACATCACATCTGGCTGAACATCCAAAGGCTCGTGGTGTAGCACGTGTGAAGGGTCTAGAATGTACTTCCTCAGCGTGGAAATGTGAAAAACCTTGTGAACTCCTGCTAACTCTGCTGGTAGTATCAATCTGTAAGCCACTTCACCAACGCGCATATCAATCTCAAACGGTCCTACGTATCTTCGAGCCAATTTCCCTTTCTGACCGAATCTCATAGTTCCTCTAGTCGGTGAGACTTTGAGAAACACTTTGTCTCCAACCTGAAACTCCAAATCCCTCCTCTTGGGGTCTACGTAGCTCTTCTGACGATCTCTTGTAATTTTCAGCCTGTCGACGATCTGTTTCACCTTCTCATTGGTATCACTGATGATCGAATGTCTGTGAAAACTCCAAACACCAATGTCTTTCCAACAAATCGGGGTCTTGCACTTCCGTCCGTACAATGCCTCGAACGGTGCCATCCCGATACTAGAGTGATAACTGTTGTTATATGTAAACTTGCACAAAGGAAGACTCTTCTCCCAGTCCTTCCCGAAATCTAGAACACATGCCCACAACATATCCTCTATGGTCTGGTTAGTCCTCTCAGTCTGTCCATCGGTCTGAGCGTGATACGCAGTACTGAAACTCAATGTAGTACCCAAGGCTGCTTGTAAACTGACCCAAAATCTGCCCACAAACCTCATATCTCTATCTGAAACAGTGGAATCTAAAACTCCATGCAATCTGATGATGTTGTCGATGTACTTATATGCTAAAACATCCATGGATCCTCTCATCTTCATCAGAATGAAGTGTGCTGACTTGGTGAGTGTAAGACCCCGACCCGAGTGACCTCGATTAGTGTCGATTAAGTCGTGTGTTAGTCCTAAGTGTGTTAGTGAATTTTGGTTTAGATTGGGTTTAGAATAGCTTTGTTATAGCTTTGAGAATTTTGAGTGCCTTTGTGATTAGTGGGGCCCTTTGGGGGTTCCTTTTAGGACTTGACGTGTACTTGGGGGATTATTGTAGATTCTTTGGATTTGTACTTCATCCCGTTTTATTAATCTTGTCGATCTCTACAACTTTCATGTTGATCCCGTTCCCGTTCCGAATCCCGAAACCCAATTTCCATTGCATCGAGGGCAAAACAGTCTTTTTACACTAAATCTGGACCAAATATTTGATATGCCCAAAACCTGCGAAACATATACTTTTTGGAAACTAGAAGTTTCGACGATCATTTCTTCCTTATTCGTCGATTTTATCCGAGGTCCCGAAAACCACTATTTCAGCCCTTTAAGTTTCTTAAGGGGTGGAGCCCACTTGCAAATGCTATTTAAGCACTACCTCTCCTTCCTTTCTTCTTTTTCCAGCAACATTCTTGCCTAGGGTTTGTTCTTCCTTGTTCTTCTTCTTCTTCTTCTTGCTTTTCCATCATCATAACACCACCCACCTTGCATCATTTGAGAAATGGATGTGATCTTCTTCTTCCGCTCCTTTAAGGCTTCCCATTGATACCATTGTTGAAGAAAATCTCCATCTCCAAGACTCATTTTGATCCAACTCTCTCCATTTGGAGACCCTACAAGTAAGCTCTCTCCCTAATCTCCTAGATATGTATTCTTTCTTCTATTCCTAGAGAAGCTCCATTTTCATTATTGTGAGCTTTCTCTTCCTATTTCTTTGTTTGACCCATTTTAGGGTTTGTTTTTGGAGTTTTTGTAGAGATTGTGGATTTTGTGCTTGAGAGGGTGTTAGAGGATCTCTTGCTTAGCTTTGGACTTGAGGCAAGTGGATGAATGCTTATTTTGAGTTTTTAATGATTTTGATAAAATACATTGATTATTTCATATTACTATTGATTTGCATTGATTTGGATTAAAAGTGCATTTATGACTCTCAGTAGTTCATTAAATGAATTTGGAAATGTGGTTGGTAATTTTCATTTATTACATGATTGTAGTTTAAATGAACCTTATGATATGATTTTTCTCTTATTCTTTGTGGTTGAATGTGATAGGGGAGATGTTGGTTTGATTTGATGAGTATGAGAGTAAGGTTGTGGATCTTGATTGTTGTTAGAAAGGAGTTTTGAAGCTTCCTATGTTGGAGTGGAAATGTGGCTTGTATGAGTTGTAAGAAGTGGAAATGGAAGGGAGCAGAACTGTCCCGGAACCCATTTCTGGGCAGTTCGCTCGAGCGAACCTGGTGGTCGCTCGAGTGAAGTGTCCAGAACAGGTTCCGAACCATTCCAATAGACAGTTCGCTCGAGCGAACCCCTTATTCGCTTGAGCAAACCCTCCCAGAACTGTATCAAGCTCGTCACAGAACCTCATTAGTTCGAGCAAACTAATTGTTCGCTTGAGCCAACAGGTTCGCTCGAGCGAACCCCTTCATCGCTCGAGCGAACTCCCTCAGAAGGTCTATCAGAACGTCACAGAACCTTGTTAGTTCAAGCGAACCATTTATTCACTCGAGCCAACATGTTCGCTCGAGCGAACCTCCCAGAAATTCATTCCAGAGAGCTCGTCGCTCGAGCGAACTTCCGTCCACTCGAGCGATAAGCACTGTTCACCTAGGATTAATCTGTGAGAAAAAATGAAGTGTTATTTGATTAAGGGGCGTTTGTTGGGAACCCCATTGTGATGGGAAAGCTAGTAACCATTGAGTGGTAACCAATTGAAAAGAGAAATCAAATCACAAGTTTTCATTTAAGTTTTGAAAATCCTAAGGTGTATAAAGAGCCCGAGATGTCTCCAAACTCAAGGAGTACCAATTTTTATCGCATATGACATACGGGACCTTTATTCACTTTGATTGAATTTTTAATCCCGATATTTATCCCAAACCTCTTGAATTATGACTTATTATTCCCGAAAATACTGAATTAACAATTGTAGCACTTTTGCTAATCCCGATTTGCACTTCCCGTTTCAAATGATATTTACGCCTTTGAGCATCACGTCTCGCCCGTTTATATAAGTGCATCATATGAATTTTGTACATGTCTTGATTTATGATATTTGACCTATGAGTCGGCACCACTAAGCTTGGATAACCTTGCCGGTCCGATCCACCGACTTGGAAATCCCCCTCCCATCCCGCCAGCTGCAGTTTGGATCCCGTTACTCGGTTATTACCGTGGTATTGTCCCGATGCCACAGATTGCTACTGTAGTTCCCGATGCTCGGTTCGTTACCGTGGTCATGTCCCGTATTTATTATATATATGTTTATGCTATTTATGTTGCATCTCCTCACTTCGGTGACCGAGATCAACATCCCGATATGCTCATGTCACTTCGGTGATAAAGGACTTAGCTTCGTGTGGTTGCCATCTTGTTGTTTCCTGTATTCCTTGGATACCTAATATGTTTTCTATTGCATTTATGTTCCAAATAAATGATCATCCTGTTTTATGAGATTTATTGTTTTAACAGGTTTAAATGTTTTCCAAGGTAAGTTCAATTGTTGTTTTATGTTTTCACCCATTTGCCAAACCGTCGTGTTTGACCCTTGTTTTGGTACTTAGGTCCCGTTGTCGGCTTTCCCGAGGAGGAGCTTGAGGAGGCGGTTGGAGAACCACAACGTCTAGTTGAGTGGCACGCCGATGATGTCGTTTAGATATTCGGGTGCTCGAGCTACGTAACATTTTGGGATAGAAATTAACCATTCTTTTGGGGTATAGATACTTTGTTATATTGGCCTTTGTTGGCCTCTAATTTTGGGAAAATGTAACTAAATGATTTTGTTATAAACCTTAACTTACTTTTGGGAATTTGCCATTGATCATTGCTCATTTGGATACTGGTATTAAATATGTGTTAATCTTGTTATCTTGGACATGAATGTATGAATTAGATTTGTTACACGCTTCCTTACATTAAAAGAAATATTCATGTTGATGTGATATCCTCACCGCGAACACCTGTGGGAAATCCCATGTACGAGTGGCATCTCTGATGGACTCGTATACGTTTTGATTTAAAATAATTCATAGTGTGGACATGGATTGTATCATCATTCATTCATTATCCTTCATTAGCGTCCCGGTCCCAGACCAGGCTTGTGCGCTTGCATGGGACCCAGTCCAGGGTCGCGACAGTGAGTCTGTTAACATTCACCCAAATGCTATCATTGTCCCTCGTGGGTGGCAATCCGACAACGAAGTCCATGGTGATGTGATCCCACTTCCATTCCAGTGTCTTCAAGGGTTGGAGTAACCCTGGAGGTTTTTGATGCTCTACCTTCACTTGCTTACACACTAAACATCTCGAGAAAAATCCTGCAATGTCCTTCTTCATGTTGTTCTACCAGTAAAAACTCCTCAAACTATGGTACATTTTGGTGCTCCTAGGGTGAATAGCATAACGAGAATGGTGTGCCTCAATCATAATCTCGTTCTTCAAATCATGTACGCCTGGCACACACAATCTGTCCTAGCAGTACAACATTCCATCTACGAACTGAACTCTGGCTTGTCTCCGATGTTGTCTATCAGTCCGACTAACTCTGGATCCTCCCTCTGAATGCCCTTGATTCTGACCAGAATCATTGGTTCCCAAGTATGCATGTTGGCAACCATAACTTTCTCACTCTGAGGCTGGGACTCTATGGCTAAATCTCTGAATAACTCCGTCAAAGACCACTCCGTCTATAAGCATCCGATGTCCGCAGTCTTTTTGCTCAACGCATCTGCAACCACATTCACTTTCCTAGGATAATACTTTATCGGAAAATCGTAGTCTTTGATGTACTCCATCCATCTAGTCTGCCTTATGTTCAAATCCATCTGCCCGAATAGATACTGAAGACTCCTGTGATCCGAGTGAGCCTCGAATTTCTCTCTGTACAGGTAATGCCTCCACATCTTCAGCGCCATAACCACTGTTGCAAGCTCCAAATCATGGGTAGCATATCTGTTTTCATGTTCTTTCAGCTATCTGGACCCGTAGGCCACTACTTTTCCCTCCTGCATGAGTAGCAATCCCAATCCAATGCCTGAAGCGTCTGTAAAATTCACAAACCCTCCAGTCCCTGAAGGTAAGGTAAGGATAAGAGCTGTGGTCAATCTGGTCTTCAACTCTTGAAAGTTAGCCTCACACTGCTCTGTCCACACAAAAGGCACATCCTTCCTTGTCAATTTGGTTAATAGGGCTGCAATACTGGAGAATTCCTTCACAAATCTTCTGTAATACCCGGCCAAACCCAAAAAACTCTTGATTTCTGCCATTTTCTTCAGACTCTGCCGACTGACCACTGCTTCAATCTTTGATGGATCCACTGCCAAACCTTCCTTTTAGATGGTGTGTCTAAGAAAAGACACTTGCTTAAGCAAAAAATCACACTTAGCTTGGTATAGAGCTGATTCTCTCTCAAAATCTGCAATGAAGCCCTCAAATGCTTTGCATATTCATCTCTAGACCTCGAATAGACTAGAACATCGTCTATAAACACCACTGTAAATTGATCTAAGCATGGTGCAGAGTTTTTGTTCATCAAGGCCATGAATACACTTGGTGCATTAGTCAACCCAAATGGCATCACCAAGAATTCATAATGGTCATATCTGGTCCTGAAAGCTGTCTTCTGCACATCTTGGTCTCTGACTCGCAACTGATGGTAGCTTGATCTCAAATCAATCTTCAAAAAATGCTTTGCTTCCTGCAGCTGATCAAACAACTCATCTATCATGGGTAAAAGATACTTGTTCTTGATCGTAACCTGATTCAGCTGCCTGTAGTCTATGCACATACGCATCAAACCATCCTTCTTTTTCACATACAAATTGGTGCACCCCATGGTAACACACTCGGTCTAACAAATCCTCTGTCCAAGAGATCCTGCAACTGAACTATCAGCTCCCTTAGCTCTGTTGGAGCCATACGGTAAGGCGCTTTTGATATTGATGCCATCCCTGGCACCAGCTCAATCGTGAAATCAATCTCTCGGACCGGTGGTAATCCAGGTATCTCCTTCGGAAAAACATTCGGTAACTCACAAACAACTAGAATATCCTCCACCTCTTTGGACAATTTATCCTTCGTGATAAATGCCACATAGCCCTCACATCCACTTCGAATCAATCTGTCTGCCTCAAGGCTGAAATGACTCTAGTGGACACGGGTCTCCTCTCTCCAACAATTTCCACACTGTTTGGTAACACTTGTAATTTGTCTGTCTTGTTGAAGCAATCCATCACTGCTCTGTAGGTGGAAAACCAATTCATTCCCAATATCACATCAAAGCCTTTCACCCTAAGATGATCAAGTCTGCAGATAGAATAAAGTTCTCCACCTACACTTTGCACGTTGGATAATAGGACTCATACTGCACTGTCTTCCGTAAGGAAGTACTAACAAGCAAAATGCAATGCAATGGAGCTATGTCCTCCCACCAAGCGTGCGGCGAATATAGGTGACATGAATGAGTGTGTGAACAATAATCAAATAAGACTCTATCAGGTATATCTGAGATAGAGAGTGTAACTTCCACCACTCCTGCTTCCTTGCCTTCCTGCTGATCCAAGGCATAGAGTCTGCCCAGCTGTTGAGGCCGTTGTTGCTATCCATATTGCTGCCCCTGTGGCCTCTGTTGTCCATACTGCTGGCCCTGTGGCCTCTATTGTCCATACTGCTGGCCTTGTGGCCTATGCTGTCCTTTGGGCCTCTGTTGCCCTTTGTTCTGCGGTGGTGCCGGAAGTCTAAGCTGCCGCTACTGCTGTTGTGGTACCTAAAGCTGTTGCTGAGGTGACTGCCTCAAAGGCTGAGCTGCCACTGGTGGTCGAGGAGCTGCGTTCCTCACACCCTACCCTTGTGCTTGAGGACAATCTTTTCTCTAGTGGCCCATCAGACCACACCCAAAATAAGCTCCTGACTTCCATTTGCAGTTCGCAGATAGATATTAATCCTTACCACAATGCTCACAATAAACTCTGCGTGGTTGATCAAACTTAGGCGTTTTGCCTTGCTGGTGGTACTGCTGCTGTGGACGCTGCTAAAATTGTCCTGAACCTGGACTCATGGCCTACACCTGTGCTTGCTTAAGCTGCTGTGCATAGAGGGTCTTCTTCCGAATGGACTCCTAATCCCATTATGCACGCTTGAGGTTCTCCTCATATGTAGGTAGTGTTAGAAATAGGTGGGCCTCGTGGATAGGATTTCAAAAACTTTTGACCCACTTGACTCAGGGATCAAGTACCCATAAGGCCATAAACCATATCTAGGATGCAATTCCTCATACTCATCTATCATGTACAGCAATAAAACAAGCAACACATGCAACAAAATAATCTACAACAGATAGAGAAGCAGATTATACCTTTGGAGCCTGGTTGTGCTCTAATGGAGAAGAAGACTTGCTAGTTGAAGAAACTCTTTCTTTGTATGCAACTTAGGATCTCCAGGACCTCTTAGTCTTCCACGCTATGTCCCGTATCAGATCTCTCTTCTCAAGAAGACTGGTGAAAACTTCAAGAGAAATCCCTTCAAGAAACTCAAAGAACTAGAAGAGAACTAGAAGAGATGTGCAACTCTTGCACAAAAGGGAGGGCTGGGCGTGAAATCCAAGAGTGTGTGTCCCAGCTCCCTTGCTTCTCCTTTTATAGCTTTAAGCAACCTCCTTCCCTCCTCTTGTACTAATTGAAATAGAGGTCTCACTTTCACACAAATTAGTAACCTTACTATTACCACTATTAGAAGTCTCACTTCAAATAGAAATAGTAATTTTCTAATTCCTTCATCTTAGAGTTCTAGTAGGATTAGTATCTTTCCAATAACTTGGGCTAGCATGGACCACTAGGGATTCCATAGAAAGCTGGTTCCAACTGGGACACCGCGACCCTACATCTCATGTGCAATCCGGGCCCACAGTTAATTGCAAATAACACCACTATATAAATGCAATTGCACTCCATTTGGCCTCACTCATTGGTGAATAGATAGAAACTTAAGTTCATCAATGTCTCAGGATTGAGAGCCTATTGCTAGGGAATTATGAGAGCAAACCTTAAACTCGGGACAGTATTCCATAAGGTGCTACTCATGGTCCTTCAATACACTCAATGTACCAGCACCGTGATCCAGAATCTTACATTCTGATGATCGAGACAAACCACACTATCTCATAGTAATCAAAGTGCTGCAACCTTATTAGATGAGATGCCCAGTCTCATCATCGGTTTTGAAGATATTTAAGTATAAGATTTGTGACACATGTCTCCCGTATGTGGATCTCATCCATACACATATATCACATCTAATATACTAATGGGACCCAGTTCATCTCATGAACCATTATGTCATATGTATTGGTCATGTGCATTAAGTACAAAAACACCATTCATCTCATGAAAGGAAAGCATGATATTTTTGATAAATAAAGAAATTAATCAATTTATTATATCATCTAATGGATTGAATCCATACAATCTAACAATCTCCCACTTGGGCTCAATGCCAGTCAGGGTTGCATCTCATGCCCATCCCATCTACATGCTGCTCAAAGACTTTAGTAGTCAAAGGCTTAGTAAAGGGATCTGCCAGATTGTCTATAGAGCCTATCTTGGTAATAACTATATCACCTCTCTGCACAATCTCTCTGACTAAATGATACTTCCTCTGTACATGCTTTTCGCTTTTATGGCTTCTGGGCTCTTTGGACTGAGCGACTGCCCCGCTGCTGGCAAACTGTGAGCGGCTGTCGTGCCAAAGGTACCACCCCAAGTTCCATAAGGAATCTCTTGAGCCATACTGCTTCCTTAGCTGCTTCACAAGCCGCTACATATTCAGCCTCCGAGGTGGAATCAGCGGTACATTCCTGTTTTATACTCCTCCAGCTGATTGCTCCGCCACCAATCCTAAATACATAACCAGAAGTGGATTTTCTGGAATCCTTATCTGACATGAAGTAAGAATCTGTGTATCCGACTGGAATGAGCTCATCACTGCTATAAATCAACATGTAATCTCTAGTCCTTATCAAGTATTTGAGAATACATTTTACAACAGTCCAACATTCAGGTCCTGGATTAGACTGATATCTGCTGACTAGGCCCACTGCATAATAGATATCCGGTCTAGTACATAGCATAACATACATGAGGCTACCAACACCTGAAGCATATGGTATCGACCTCATCTACTCCTTTTCCTCAGGTGTCTTGGGACACTGGTCTTTGGAAAGGTGCACTCCATGCCTGAAAGGTGTAATACCCTTCTTGGAATCTTGCATAGCAAACCGTACTAGTACCTTATCTATAAATGCAGCCTGAGATAAGCCAATCGTCCTATTTTTCTGATCTCGATGGAGTTTGATCCCTATGATGTAGCTAGCTTCTCCCAAGTCCTTCATATCAAAAGTCTTGGCCAACCAAACTTTCACTGTTGACAACATTCTTATGTCTTTCTCGAGGAGAAGGATGTCGTCGACATATAAAACCAGAAAAACTACCCTATCACCTTCACTTTTCATGTATACACATGACTCACCCAGATTTTGACAAAAACCAAATGACTTGATTGCCTGGTCAAAATGGATGTTCCAGCTTTGGGATGCATGCTTGGATCCATAGATGGACTTCTGCAGCTTGCAAACTTTTTGCTCTTAGTTTTTAGCTACAAAATCGTCTGGCTGCACCATATAGATGTCTTCCTCAAGATAGCCGTTAAGAAACGCCATCTTGACATTCATTTGCCAAATCTCATAATTGAGATGAGCTGCAATGGATAAGAGTATCTGGATGGACTTGAGCATGGCTACCGACGAAAAGGTTTTCTCATAATCGATACCCTCTTTCTGAGTATATCCTTTCGTAACAAGCCTGGCCTTAAAGGTCTCCACTCTACCATCTGGTCCTCCTTTTCTCTTGTAGACCCAGTTGCACCCAATAGGTTTAATATTGGCAGGCAAGTCCATAAGTCTCCAGACTTGATTAGAGTACATAGACTCCATCTCAGCTTTCATAGCTTCTTGCCAATGTCCCAAATCTATGTCATTAATTGCTTCATCATAGTTACAGGGATCTTGTTCCGGTTCTTCCGAGACTGTCTCGTAAGACTCTCCCAAGAACGAGAATCTGTTAGGAGGTCTGACAATCCTCCCACTACGACGAGGCACTGGTGAAACTACTGGGTCTGGTAACGGCGGTTCTTCTTCAAGTTCGGTCTCTCTTGTATTTGGAATTGATTGCTTTTGAATTTCTTCCAAGATCACATTTTCTAAAGATTTCCGGTTTAATATATAATCTTCCTCCAGAAAAACCGCATTGGTACTTACCAGTACTTTTTGCTCTCTGGGATTATAGAATAACCAACCTTTAGTTCCCTTAGGATATCCTACAAACGTGCATACTTCCGACTTCGATTCCAACTTATCCGTCTTAACCTTCAGCATGTGTACCGGACAACCCCAAATGTGTAAATGTTGCAGACTAGGCTTTCACCCGGACCACAACTCCCGGGGAGTCTTAGGTACAGACTTACATGGTACGAGGTTTAGTATGTACATCGCAATATCCAAGGTGTATTCCCAAAAAGATATCGGTAATCCTGAGAAACTCAGCATAGACCTGATCATATCTAAAAGAGTCCGGTTCCTTCTTTCTGCTACTCCATTCTGTTGAGGCATACCAGGAGCAGACAACTGGGATAGAATCCCATTCTCTGATAGGTATCCCATAAAATCAGCAGAGAGATATTCCCCTCCTCGATCTGATCGAAGATTCTTGATACTTTTACCTAATTGTTTTTCTGCTTCCGCTCGAAACTCTTTGAACTTTTCAAAAGCCTCGGACTTGTGGTGCATAAGGTATATGTATCCATATCTTGAGTAATCATCTGTGAAAGTGACGAAGTACTCATATCCTCCTCTGGCCTTGACATTAATGAGTCCACATAGATCAATATGCTCTAATTCCAATAAATCTATGGCCCTATTGCCCTTAGATGAAAATGGTCTTTTGGTCATTTTGCCTTCCAGACAGGACTCACAGACAGGCCTTGGTTCTACCACCATTGAAGGCAAGATACCATCTTTCAGAGCCTGTCAATCTTATTTAGGTTTATATGACCTAGCCTCAAGTGCCAAAGTTTTATTGGATTAGATGAAGGTGACTTCCTCTTTAATGATGGTCTATTAATTGTTTCAGTATCATGTATCTCATACATCGTGGGAGTTAACAAATAAAGCCCATTAGTTACCTTGCCAGAACATACAAAAGTACCTTTCCTCTTTATGACAACTTCAGTACCAAAAGTAATGGAATAACTTTTATTCACCAAACTAGAAACTGAAATTAAATTTCGTCGTAAAGACGGTACATATAATGTGTCTGACAAAACCAACTTATTATTTGAAAACCATAAAGTAATGACTCCAACTGAAACAGCCTCTGCCCTAGCGTCAGATCCTAAGTTAACAATGATTTTTCCGTCACTAAGCCTCCTGGTTTCCCTGAACCCCTGCAACGTATTACATATGTGATTAGTTGCCCCGGAGTCCACACACCAAGATTTTGAAGTACCAGTTGCAAAACTAACTTCATGAGTGACTCAATCATACCTGAGGTCTTCTTTTTAGACAGATATTTTGGACAATTCCTTTTCCAATGTCCTGTCTTACCACAATGAAAATACTTTCCTTTTGTCCCTGTACCCTTAGCCTTGGCCACGCCACCATTAGGACCATTCTCCACCTTAGGACCCTTCGGAACTGATTTCTTTTTGCCTTTCTGCCTTTTGCCTTTCGGCTTGGACTTGGCTTCTGACTTTTCTGTCATTAGGGCAGTTGGCTTCTTCTTCATAATCCCTTTAGTCACTACCAGTTGGCTAGACAGCTCAGCCAGAGTCAGATTCATCTTATTCATATTATAATTAACTTTGAAATTGTTGAATGACTCTGGCAGTGACTCAAGGATTGTGTCGATCTGCGATTCTGCATCAATCGCAGCTCCCAATACATCTAACTCATTTAATGAGTCCATCATTTTCAACATGTGTTCTTGTACCGATATACCTTCAGCCATCTTGGTGCTAATGAGCACCCTCATAGCTGCCTGCCTAGCAGGCCTGCCCTGTTCCGCAAACATCTCCTTTAAGTTCGATATAATATCGTATGCAGTCTTATAGAATTGATGTTGGCATTGCAAAACACTAGACATGGATGCCTGAATGTAACATCGGGCCATCTCATCGTCTTTGACCCATTTGATGTAAAGTTCCTTTTCTTCTTCCGATGCATCAGGGCCAAGCTCATCAATGGGGGGATTGGTAAGGACATATTTATATCCTGAAGCAGTCAAGACAATATCCAGGTTCCGTTTTCAGTCTACATAGTTGGATCCCACCAACTTATTCTGGTTGAGGATGGTCGCAAGTGGATTAAAAGTATTTGAATTCATGCTTGAAATACTGTAGCACATAACCATACATTTAATTAATGAATTTAAATGACAATAGGCTTTAGTATTCTACCAAATTTATGTGGGAATCCTCATAACCACAAAATTCAGAATACATCGGAATCCCAATCCCCGAGGTATGCCTCCTTGGGGAGTGCAAATACCACCTAGATTAGTGCGGATCAAAGTTGGTCAAAATTATAATTATGACTAACTATCCATGATCCCCATCATTCATTATTATTTAGGTATCTCATATCAAATAATGTATGTATTCCGATTGACTTCGGTTTCTAAAATACATTAGGCAAATCCTTGGGAATACTACATCATTATTTTAGCTAAGTGTGACCCACCAATCTAGCATTGCATGACAACCGTTGCGGGCAGCTCCTCCTTGGGGAGTGGGCCCGCGCCCCGTCTCACCAACACTATCCATAGGAGATCCATATCTAGTAATCAGACAAATACGAGCCCTCCGTGGCGAACGGCCATTCTCAAGATGGTGCGAGGCTAATACTTTCCTTACAATGGACCTATGGTGGAAAACCATGGGGATTTTTAAATATAAATGCCCCGCTCCCACTTAATATTTTAGAATTGAGGATTTCCTTATAGGTATATGGGCCCACATATATAGACATTAAATCATCTCATGATATGACCAATGATTGGTTCCAAGTAAAGTTATTTTATGGAAAGTCCAGTTTCTTAAATTAGTGTTACCAATGGATCCATCTCATGGGTCCACCAACTCTAGTTAGAGCTCTTTCCAAAAATTAATTTGATTTGACCAATTTTGGAAACTGCTATGTTTGGATCAGATTTGGAAACATTTTAAAACAAGCAACCATCCACAAATAGAAAGTGCTAAAATTAGAAACTAGTCATCTCCTCTACATGGCCCAAGCGGAATAGACTTATTGGACTTCTAGACTTTCCAAAACTCTGGGATTCCTCAAACTCTTTGGGCATCTCCAAAACTCTTTTGGTAATCTTCAAACTCTTTGATTAGGAGTCCAACTTCACTTTCCTTCTTCGTCTCAGACATCACTAGAATTTACAAATTATTGAAAATTACATAAATTCCTATGCCTCAAGGATGAGACTTACATGATAAACTAAACATGGAAATAAAATGGCTATAGGGAAATTCACCATGCCTTGCCCTTTCACGGGAAAATAAGGAAACCATGATGCCCTTTACACTTAGCCACAAATAAACCAATAACCATATAAAAGAAAGTAAAAGTTGTAGGCCATATGGAGAGGACATTATCACCAGCAAGTTAGTATCTCATACAACTCACAAAACCATGTTGCCACTTCTATATAACATGCGCTTCGCAAAGGGGGTCCGGGGGTGTCCCCCGGCGGGGTTCGAGTGAATGGAGGTTCGCTCGAGAGACCTGCTCGGAAAACCTGCAGAAAATTTCATTTCTTGTCCGAACCAGCCCCTTTGAAAGCAATCATACCAGATACAAAAGCCATACAAACATCAAATCTGATCCTTACAAAGCCCTAGGTCTATCCTCTTCACATCTCATGCAAAGATTAGATCTAGATCGCTGATCTAACATGATTAGAGATGAGGTAAGTCTCTGATACCAATTGGTGGAAATAGGTGGGCCTCGTGGATAGGATTTCAAAGACTTTTGACCCACTTGACTCAGGGATCAAGTACCCATAAGGCCATAAACCATATCCAAGATGCAATCCCTCATACTCATCTATCATGTACAGCAATAAAACAAGTAACACCATGCAACAAAATAATCTACAACAAATAGAGAAGTAGATTATACCTTTGGAGCCTGGTTGTGCTCTAATGGAGAAGAAGACTTGCTAGTTGAAGAAACTCTTTCTTTGTATGCAACTTAGGATCTCTAGGAACTCTTAGTCCTCTACGCTATGTCCCGTATCAGATCTCTCTTCTCAAGAAGACTGGTGGAAACTTAAAGAGAAAACCCTTCAAGAAACTCAAAGAACTAGAAGAGAACTAGAAGAGATGTGCAACTCTTGCACAAAGGGAGGGCTGGGCGTGAAATCCAAGAGTGTGTGTCCCAGCTCCTTTGCTTCTCCTTTTATAGCTTTAAGCAACCTCCTTCCCTCCTCTTGTACCAATTGAAATAGAAGTCTCACTTTCACACAAACTAGTAACCTTACTATTACCACTATTAGAAGTTTCACTTCAAATAGAAATAGTAACTTTCTAATTCCTTCATCTTAGAGTTCTAGTAGGATTAGTATCTTTCCAATAACTTGGGCTAGCGTGGGGACCACTAGGGATTCCATAGAAAGCTGGCTCCAACTTGGACACCGCGACCCCACATCTCATGTGCAATCCGGGCTCACAGTTAATTGCAAATAACACCACTACATAAATGCAATTGCACTCCATTCTTAGGAATAAATTACAATGAAGACCCTAAACTTTCCGATTACCACAAGTAGGCCCCTCTATCAATATTCATGGATCAATTGGACTAAAACTGTCCCACCAATTTAAATCCACATCTTATTATCCTTGAGCCCCAATTAATCACAGTGATCATCAGTACCATCCAATTAACTCTTAATCGAGATGGGTGTGCACTTATTAATGATAAATTCATTAATTGGCATAAGGGGATAAAGTAGATAAATTCCATCTTGACCATTGGATGTTCCCACAGTCCTACTACCACGTACCCAAGACACCAAGGTGTTGACCTACAGTTGGCTTCACTCATTGGTGACTTAAAGCAAATGAATAGACAGAAACTTGAGTTCATCAATATCTCAGGATTGAGAGCCTATTGCTAGGGAATTATGAGAGCAAACCTTAAACTCGAGACAGTATTGCATAAGTTGCTACTCATGGTCCTTCAATACATCCAATGTACCAACACCGTGATCCAGAATCTTACATTCTGATGATCGAGACAAATCACACTATCTCATAGTGATCAAAGTGCTACAACCTTATCAGATGAGATGCCCAGTCTCATCACCGGATGTGAAGATATTTAAGTATAAGATTTGTGACACATGTTCCCTGTGTGTGGATCTCATCCATACACATATATCACATCTAATATACTAATGGGACCCAGTTCATCTCATGAACCATTATGTCATATGTATTGGTCATGTGCATTAAGAGAACACCATTCATCTCATGAAAGGAAAGCATGATATTTTTGACAAATAAAGAAATTAATCAATTTATTACATCGTCTGATGGATTGTGTCCATACAGTCTAACAGGTAGAGTGACAGATGTCACCTCCATTTGAATGTCGGGCCTCAGTCCCCAAATAAGCCTCATCACCTTATCTTCCTTAGGACGAACCAGCATTGGTGCAAACCTAGATAGGTTGGTGAACTTCTGCTCGTACACCTGTACGGTGTCCTTTCCCTGAACCAACGACTCAAACTCAATAAGCTTTTGTGCCTGGATGTGGGGTGGGATGTACTCGGTACGGAATAGTGTCTGGAATGACGTCCAAGCAATGTCCTCCTCTATCATGTCATAAGGTGTCTTGACCGATTTCCACCACATCTCATCTACACCTTTGAACAGATATGCTGCCGACTATACTTTCTCCTTGTTTGTGCACTGGAAGACTTGGAAGATCTTTTCCACCTGCACGACTCACTCATCAGCATCAAGTGGATCTTCATTCCCGTAGAATACCAATGGGTCCCACTTCTTGAACTTGTCAAACATGTCATTCGGGTCTGTCACCCGAGCTGGCATGATGACTTGAGTTGCCGGAATTGGCCTTTGCAAGACCTGTAGCATCTGAGCCTGGAAGGTACCTTGGTCTTCCCTCTGCTTGGTTTGATCTTCCCTTTGCTTGGCCTGATTCTGTGCTTGTGCCTCTTGAGAAGCCACGAATGCTTGCATCAGCTGATTGAATATGGCCTCTGTAGAATCACTAGCACTAGGACTATCATTGCTGTGATTAGAACGGGTATGTCCCCAGCTATTCTGAAACATAAGAAACGTTAGTCCTAAGGGACTCAATCTAGCATACAAACTATACAATCTACAAAAGCTAAGATACCCAAAAGAAAACCAATCCTCATACGTCCTAGGTCTCTACTTGTTTTTAATCTAGAAATCAGTAATGCTCTAATACCAACTTGTCACGCACCCAAAAGTGTAACCGGGGTTATGCGTGAGAATAGGGCTAATTAAATTTTTTCCCACATTAATCAAATGCAACTTGGCCCAATCATGTCCAATCTGGATTGAAGACCGCTGTGAGGTGTAAACATTTCCTCAAATTTAAATACCAAATAGCAGATGCTTATAAATGCAAGTGGTATCTTAAAGATGTATAGTTAAGAGCAAATAATACAATGCATTAACAAAGTTCAAGTTTAAAACTATTAACAAAAGTATTAGTTACAAAAAGAAGGCCACACTAAAACTAGGCCTAATCAAAATGATAAAGGAACCAAAAGATGATCTAAATCCAGAATAAGCGTCAAGGCTCTCATGTACAGAGTCGATATGACTATACAATGCCGTCCGTACTATACTCTAGGAAGTCATCAGGCTGATCTGCCTGAACTTCTTTCGTAGTCTCATCCTCGAGATAGAAGGACTTGGTACGTATCCACCAAGAGTAGCATCATCAGACACGACAATCAGCAAGGAGATAGATATATAAATCACCAAAGATATGCAGTACGAATAAGAGTAAACAAGTAGACAAGATTATAAGAAACGCATAGCATTCTGATCGTAAGAGATGCGTAGCATTCAAATCATAAACAGACTATTAAAGTAAATGGTCCACATATGCTAATTACCTCGGGATAGTGTCATTGCCCTCCCATACTCTCATTGAGTCGTGGTGGAGATATTAGTAAATTGGGATCAAAACCCGGTGTTCAAAGTGATGCTCCATTGGCATCGAATGGTGTCCATTACACCAACCCATATTGCAGATGGTCCTATCTTGGCTCATAAGGCTCGGTCCCCGAGGGCTCTGGCCCAATTTTGCCTCAAGGTTCAAAATTAAGAGTCCTCACACAGGTGGTGCCCCAGTTGTGTTGAACGTTAACAGTTGAGTGGTGCCTGACACAAAGAATTCTAAATAGACAATTAGTGAGGGCTAGGCTTTCTTGCGCGAACAAGATTCATCAAATAATAGAGAAACTACTTTGCCTCAGATCAAATCAGACTTAAAACAACTCCAATAGTAGTTCTCTTCAAGCCTTATATTCAAAGTTGTCTTGCTGCTTAAGTGGTCTGCTAGCTGGGTTGCAACAGTGGACTAGCCAGACAAATTTGAGGCAAGGAGAAGAAAGGGAAGAAGCTGATGCTAACAGTTGTGGTGGCTAGCTGCTGGGTCAGTGGGAACTGATGATGGCCGCTGGGCCATTCATGCAGGTGGGCTAAGGCGGGGCCTACTGCTGATATAAATCAAAGGAGGTAGGGGCCCCATGTTGGGCCCCATAGATGGCGGTGACCTCTTCCAATGAGGTTTCACAGTAAAACTGGATAAGGGCTGGCATCACAGAACTAAGGGAAATCCATTTTTCCCTTGTTAAGGCCCATTCAGATTAAATCTAACCCTTAGAAGTTAGATTTTTCCCCAAACAAATCCAACCATAGAAGGGGGCTATCAAAACATATTTATTTTCCTCAAACAGGATTAACATTTCAAGAGCAAATCAAATCAAGATTAACCATTCAAAATATGAAATTTAAATTAAATACTTGCCTCTAATCGAAAGCTAATCCAAACTCAAAACCTCAGTCAAGCTAAGCTCTAACCGGGAGCTTTCTCTACCAAACAAAGCCCCAAAAATACCGTCCTAAAAGAAAAACCATTCACTGTAAAAAGACTCACCCAAAACAGTACACGGTGAATGAGAGGAAGGTGGGCTCTAGCTAAGGAGAAAGAGGGCCTACCCTTTTGAAGATCAAGGAAGAAGAAGTGGCTGCATGAGGGGGCTGCCACGGTCGGATTCGCACCAAAATAGAGTATGTTGCATAAAAGGCGATAGGGAGTTGATTGGCCGGGCTAGATTGGGCAAGAAAAGCCTCCAAGGAGATGTTCTTCACCATGACATGGAAAGGAGAGAAGAGGAGAGGAGAAGAAGAGAGAAGAGAGAGTTCTTTCATGTTTGATGGCCGGTGGAAATGAGCAGGCAAATGAGAGTGGCTGAGAGTTCTACAGGTTAGTGGGGGTAGGTGGGAGCATATGACAGGTAGGTAGGATATTTTGCACAAGGACCCATGGTGTGAGTTTGCTACCACCTTAAGCCGAACTTGAGACGAGATAACAAGGTTCTTCAGGACCTCAGAAGGATCATGTCAAAGAAAAAGAATTACAGGTCTGCAGAAGAGCTTTCCAACAAGCTAAGAATCATAATTTTCTAAAATTGGGGACAAGAATTGATATTTTCCAAATTGCGGTATTTGCCTTGTAAAGTGTATTAGGGGTCAAATTGGGCTTTCTGGGCCTCGGATGAATTCGGGCTGAACATAAAAGTTGTTAGGCAGGTCAAGATCTAGATTTTGAGCTCAAGAGTCACTCAATTCAAGATTCCAAGGAGAAAGTCAACTGTCCAGTTAAAGCCTATCAATTTCTAATGGAATTGGTCAATCAAAGAGTTCAGGGTCTCAAACTGATTCGAGTTGAATACAAAAGTTGGTTGGAATGATAATCTCGATCAAAAGAGCTTAGGATAACATTCTTTCAGAATTCAAGAATAAGCTCTAGTCTCAATCGAAAACACAAACGGGTTCCAAAAGGGGGTCAAAATAGACTCAAAGGCTCTCAAAACATCCAAAAGCTGATCAAAGACTATTCTAGCACAGAAAACACCACAATTGGCCTATGATCCCCACTTAGCAATCCTAACCACAGAATTACTAGCGCTAACCCTAGGGTTAAGAGGTCGGGTCCTTACATAAGGTCTCCAATACTTTCAACAGCCCACAAAACCCAAGATCTCTACAGATCTAGGCCTCTTACACCAAATTCCCATGGAGAAAATGCATAAGAAGAGGGAATTCTTAGAAAAGAGTCTAAACTACAAGGAATTTGAGCAAAGGAAGGGGAATTACCTTGGTATGAAGAAGAGAAGGAGATGGATCTTTTTGCTTGTAGATGGATGTAGCTTGGAGAGATCCTCTCTCTTTTGATGGTAGAAACCCTAGATCTAGGATTTCTTGTCGAGAATTTTTTATGAAAATGGGAAGAGAATATAGGGAAAAAGAGAGAAATGGAGGAAAAATAAGAGAGATGGAAATGGCTTGGGATTGGTTTCGGTGTATGTTTATAGAGTCTGGTTTAGGTCAATTGACCATATTGCCCTTCTTGGTTCGTTGTGATTAGGAATAAGCCTTGGAGTATTTTGGGTATTTTAGATTTTAATTGTAAATTCTCCAAGAGAAACCCTTCCTATTCCTATAAATTACTTTTGGGGGCCTCTAGCTAACTAACTAACTAACTTAAAAGAATCCATCTAACACCCTAGGAAATTATAAAATCTCAAAAAGTCTCTAATTCCTATAAAATTGGCCTAATTCCTAGGAAAAAACTAATCTACCCTTACTAACCCTTATAATTAGCATAAATAGATATAATTAGGCTAGTAAAGGGGCAGGGCCTCACACCTTATCCCCAGTCACACTCAAAAGTTCTCAAATCACAGATCTCTACAGATCTAATTCTCCTATACCTAAATCCCATGGAGAAAAATACATAAGGAGAGAGAATTCTAAGAAGGAAGCTAGATTTGCAAGGGAATTGGGCTAGGGAAGGAAAGTTACCTTAGGTTGAGAGAAGAAAACGATCTATGAGATGATCTTTACTTGTAAATGGTCGTAGCTTGGACAGATCCCTTGGTCTTTGATGGGGATAGCCCTAGATCTAGGAAACTTTGTTGCTTAGAGGAGGGAGAAGGGAGAGAGATGGAGGGAAATTGGAATGAGAAGAGGAGTGTTGAACCAAAAATGTCACTTTATCTCTTCATACCCTTTCAAACGTCAAAAAGCTACATGAAGCAGCCTCCGACCACAACGGGCAATGCAACTTCAAGCATCAGATTTTATCAAAACCATATAGAAACTTCAATATCCTTCAAAACAGTCATAAGAAGAGAACACATGAAGTTTTGGGCCATTTCAACATTATTTGGCGTAACTTCACTCTTTCGGTAGTTGAACAGGAGCTCCTAGCGGTGGTGAAGCTGGAGACCATGTTTCACAAAAAAGAGCACACAATTGACCTCAAAATCCTATAAGAAGGCGTACACCAAATTCCAGGCCATTCCAACACCGTTTGGCCCAAAATGTAAAAAGTCACATTCTCTATGTAGCAAAGTCATCTCTCTTGGCGACAACAGCATCAGAGACATCAAACCTTTAGTAAGAGCCTATGAATGGTCTCAAAATACTTTTAAGAGGCTCTATGTCAAATTTCAAGTCAAACCGACATCGTTTGACCCAGCATCAACCCTCAATCAACAAAAGCAAGCCTCCCGACGGCGGAAACCATCGAGGCCATTACTCATCAAACATAGCACATAGATGGTGTTAAAATACATCCAATGGGCTACATGTCAAGTTTCAGGTCATTGCGACATCATTTGACCAGACTTTGACCCCCCTAAAGCTAAATCCGGTCTCTTAGCGACAGAGCCCATTGGGACCATGATTTCAAAATCAGAGCTAATAGATCATCTTAAAATTATTCTCATAGGCTCCCTGTTAAATTTTAGGTCAATCGGACATAGTTTGATCGTACGCGTGGCAACTTCTTCGTAATAAAATCAAGTCTACTGGCGACAGGACCCCACACGTCTTAAAAAAAAAAAAAAAAAAAAAACTTGTGTTTGGTCTTATT
>QPKB01000008.1:27696365-27708796 GCA_003546025.1 Camphora micrantha | reverse complement strand
GCAGATCTACTGTGCATGCAGGATCCTAATTATATTTCTAAGCATGAATGATGATGAATAAAAATAAAAATGGGAGAGATCTAAGAATACCGGTGTAGGAGTGCGTTTCTCAAGTTCCTAGACCAGAGCTTTTGCATAGATCCATGGCTCTAGATTGTTTCTTTCTTCTAGTAGCAAAACCAGAGAGCCTCCTCCTCTCTTTCCTCTTCCCCCCCTCTGGATCTAGGGTTCTCTCTTTTGGTGGCTACCCTTCTTCCTCTTGTTGCCTCTCTTTTCTCTCTTTTTGGTATCTCCTCTTGCAAATGAGGTTAGGAGGCATTATATAGAGTTTTAGGGCGTGCTAGGATGGTTAGGGTTTTAGTTCTACGGACTTCTGAAAGGTTTCACACATCCCATGGCGGCTTAACTTGAATTACGCGGCCTAGGCTCCCATAGGGTGGCTCCTAGTTGGGTTTTCACTTGTTTTTGGAGCCCGGTCCCATTTGGAGTGGTCCCGGATCATTTTCAGATTGAATTGGCGAAATTAGAGAGGTAGGCGCCTACTTGTGGCCATCTATGTGGCTTTTTAATAGATTGGGGGCCACACTAGTGTTAGGATTTTTGTATGTTGCTAATTTGATGGATGCACTACCACTGTCCGTCAACTGATCACACACTCATTCATCATAGTTTGGACCTTGAAATATGGCTCTTAGACTTGAAAATGATTTTGATTTTCAAAGACTTCATCCTGCATGTTTTAGAACTTAAAATGCACTTTCGAAAGCTTAGTTCTTCGTGCATGGTTTTGAAAAATCAAGTTAGTCATCGAGGTTCATGTTTTGCATACATCTCTCATTTTTAAAATCATTTTAGTATGCATAAAACATATTGGCCTAGAGTTCATGTTTTCATAAAACAATTTCTGAAAAAACTGAAGGAACTCATCTCAGGCCTGTGTTCTCGGTCGACCGGGCACAGGGGCAGGTCGACCGAGCAACTAGCTGTTGGCCAATATGACCATTGGACTCGGTTGACCGCATGGTCATACAGTCGACCGAGCCAACTACCCGTTGGACTGTTTTTTGTTTAAAAGTCCATTTCATTCCCTTCTTTCAATAGGCTTGGGAAGTAAAACCTTTGAACCATATTGAAGCCAAAAGAAGAGGAATAAGCTAAGAAAGTTAGAGGCCTATTGGAAATCAAAATGTTTGAGATTTAAAAGGTATATTATTCAAGTTAATTTTGATTTTCATTCCATTTAAAATCATGCATGTTTAATTCGTTGTAATCTCATATTTGCATGATTTCTAGCTTTATTTGAGATGTTTTGCTAACACAATATCACTTTGGAATATTAGATTGTTTTGCAAACATCCTTGTCTCAATCACATGTGTTTTTAATCTTTAAACTTCATACAACTTGTGTAACATGTCTTTCCAAGTTGTTTGAATTCTTCATGTGATTAGCTTACAACTTCAATCATCTTTTTCTGTGCTTAGATTTTCAAATGCATCAAGCATTCATTTGAGAGCTTCCTTTTAGAAATTGATTGAAGTAAACATTCATACACTTTGAGCACACACCTTTGCTAATTGTTTGTGTATGTTTGTATCTTGATTTAAACTTTCATGTCAGCCTATTTAAGAGGCAAATGTATTGAGCTTAAATTGTATCTCCTTGAGTGTTTGTGTAGACACTTCTTTGAGAGAAATCTTTATATTGTTAAGGTTATTACTTAGCCTAAGAAAAGCACATTGTAAAGGTTATTGCTTAGCCTTTGAAAAGCATCTTGTAAATGTTATTGCTTAGCCTAGAAAAACGCATTGATAGGTTGTTGTTTGGCCTAGAAAAACATCGTTGTAAAGGTTATTGCTTAGCCTTTTGAAAAGCATAAATAGTAGAAATTCGGTGGGGTGTTAGATCACAAGCCGGTAGTGGATGTAGGCATTGAGGCCGAACCACTATAAATCTTTGTGTGATGATGTATGCTTGTGGTGATTACTTTCGTTAGCTTCCGCATCTTGTTTGATAAATCATCACTTGTGACTAGTTGTTTTTAAAAAAAATTAAAATTGGCCATAATTAGTCATTATTTGTAGATCACCCTATTCAACCCCCGCCCCCCTCTAGGGTATGAATCCCGGACTTTCAATTGGTATCAGAGCCTCGTGCTCTTTATTTGGATCAAGTGTTTTGGAACTCTTGATTAGGAGTAAAAAACCTAGAGTCAAAACCCTAGTGTTGTGTTTTCATGAAAATCATTAGAATGGATTCCACTATGTTAGGTTGTATAGATTCTTTTGTAGATTCTTCTAGACCCCTACTTCTTCCATCTATTGGAGATTCAAACCTTCAAATTAATGAATCTCAATTTGACTTAAAAGAAGAAGAAATGATGAAAATGAAGATGATATTCACCAAGCTTATGATGAATTATATATGTTGTCCTTAAAGCTTGATAAGAATAACAAAAGACTTATAGAAGAATCTAAAAAGCTAAACAAAGAATTGTTTTCTTCAAAAGATGAACTTAGAGAGAAAGAATAAATAATACATTGTTTAGACTCTAAGTTTATGATCTCTTTACATAATCTATCTAATGTTAAAGATGAACTAAATGAAATTAAGATAAGTTGTGATGAGATTAATAAAGAAAACTTAAATCTAAGAGATCAATTAAAAAGGCAAGATGAAGACATTATCAATTTAGAATCCAAGTTGACAATTTCCAAGGAAAACTTGTCTAATGCTCAAAGTAATTTAAAAGCCTTAGAACTTGGACCTAATGTTGTTAATGAACTTAAAATGAAATTACAAATTGCCTATGAAGAAGTAAACAACCGTAAGGGATTTGAAAATGAACTAATAAAGGTTAAAAATGAAAATTCAACCCTTAAAAACCAAGTCACTCAACTTGAAAGCTACAAACAAAAGTATGAGTGCAAATTTACCCAAGGTGAAGAGAAATTTGAAAAATTATTTAGATTGGGTAAATCTCAAAGAGATAGGACGGGTCTTGGTTACAATAGGAATATTTCACATGACCCTAAATTCACCAACACTTTTGTGAAAGGTGAGTCCTCATTCTCTAATACTCATTCTCCTTTGCCCAAAACAAAATGTCATTATTGTGGTAATGAAGGGCATTTCAAATTTGAGTGCAAATTAAGAAAAAGTCATATGTCTAAACCCATTTTTGAACCTAAGAAAGCAAAAACTAAATCTATGAAGGGCAAGACATTGAAATCAAAGGAAGACTTCTAGAAAGTTCAAACAAGTTAAATCATTTCATCAAGAGTCTCCTAAGATAGATTTTAAAAAGACTAAACAAAACAAAAATAGTCAAAATAAATCTATCAAAAAGAAACTTCTCACTTTACCTCCTCTATCTTTGGAAATGAAAGATCTCTTGAAAAAGGTTGAAAAATTAAAATTAAAGTTCAAAAGACAAAAAGAGGGAGGAAAAGCTAAAAGAAATGAGAAGAGTAAAAAGAAAATGAAACACCAACTTCCAAAGACGAATCATCAATCTAAATTTAAAAAGGTCAAACCTCAAAGATATGATGACAAGTCTAAAAGAATTAAATCTCCATCTCCTCTAGTTGGTAGGATTTCAAACATAGACTTAAAAGTTCAAGACCTTAGATGGATACCTAAGGTTAGACCTTTAGACAAATACTAAGGTCTTTTAACTAGATAGGACCATCCTTTTCTCATGGTCATATGTGTTGATGGTCTTGAGTCTAGTTCTTTGTACCTCTCTTAGTATCTTCTTTATGTTTCAGTTTTAGTTATTTGAGAATTACTTGTTGATAATGCATTTTGAATTTAAAAGGTATTTTATGATAAAATGCATATTTTTGATCAATTTGATTGGAAAAAGTTTTCTTAAAGTTACATCTTCTTAGTCAATTGATTTGTTTTTCAAATTTGTTTAAATTTGATTGAATTCATAGTCAACCCATATTTGTCAAATTAAATGTTTTTGAAAAATATTTTTTTTGGTCTTACAAGTCTTCTGTATTTCAAATGAAATTTTTAGAATTGATTTTATAAAATCTCTTTTATATATCTTATTAAGCTTGTAGGATAGCTGGGTTAGGGGTAGTTTGTGGGTAGATTGTCCCTGAAAAATTCAGGACATTTTTCTCTGAACCTGATCAGCTATCAGGTTTGCCCTGTTGGCCCGGTCGACAGCATGGCTTGGCCGGTCGACCGGACACGCGCACCCAGCAACTTAAAAGGTTGTGCTGGGCTGTTTTTGTTTCATTCAGAAACTGTTCCCTTCAGCTCGGTCGATCCCCTGGACGGTTTTTCCTTCTTCCAATCTGCTCCTACTTCTCCTCTAGATTAATTTCTTCATTCTGATCCTCATCATCTTCCTCTTAGCTTAGGCATTTCCTTCTTTGTTTCTTTCGTTGGTTTGTGTCTGCTGGTTCTCTCTACTGGTTCCCTCTTCCCTGTCAATTGTTCCTTCTTTCTCTCTCTCTCAGCTAAAGATATATAGCTCCAAGTTGTGTGTGAACCTTCTAGCTAATTCAAGAACCCATCCAGTCTGGACGTCCAAGCTCTGAAGTTGCACCTGATTAGCTGTCTGTGCACTGTTTTTAAGTTTCAGAACCCATCTTTGTTTTCATTTTCTGAAGCTTCTGGCTGATCACTTGTTTGTAGTTGTGTCTTCTATCACCTTTGAGGAGTATTTGTAGCCATCTGTGCACATCATTGGGCAACTGTTGTCGCGACCCCGGACCGAGGCCGCGACTTGTGTGATGTAAGATTGAAAGATGATTAAACCTCCCACAGGTTCCCGCGGTGAGGGTTCTGAAAAACACACGAGGAACAACCAACTCACACGATCAAGTATGCGGAAGCGCGTGGCAAATCACATCAAAGTCAATCATAACAGGATATGAACATATATTTCATCGAGACATAAATATCAGAATGAAGCATTAACAAGGCATTCCCATAATAGTTCAAGTTGTAAAGTTAACAAAGTATGTTAAGTTATTACAGTTCCCAAAATAAGAGGCCAACATAGGCCAATACAACACCAAAAGTATATAAAAGCCCAAAATGTGATACATCGGAACTCATGACCCGTCCTAACGTCTAGATGACGTCGTCGGGTTGCCACTCACGGGCTAAGGTAGGCTCAACAGCCTCCTCCTGGCACTCCTCCTCAAGGGGATAGCCTCCTGCACCTGGTCACCAAAATACAAGCATCAAACACGACGGTTTGGCAAGAAATCATTTTAAGTGAAAGCATGTAAAACAATGTTTAATCGAGAACATAAAGAAATACTTTACTGAACGTAAAACAAATACTTACGAAACACTTTTCTAAACCAAAGACAACTAACATGAATGCATAACATATATATATCATGAATCGTAAATCCACAAAGAGCCCATCATTTCTTTATCATTTATAATGAAAAGAGTAAGCACGCACGACAAGCACGAATATACATAGTATAACACGACACGATTCCCACAAATACGGGATTCCGGCCGCGGAACCGGACACGCACGATGTGTAATAAATACACGACTAATTTGCAGTTAGTTCACATGTTTAAGGACCCCCAGACAGTGGATCAGACTGAAAGGCAGTCCAAGCTCTGTGGTGTTCACTTGAGTTCATGAATGCACAAAACACTCAAAACACGATTCAAACATATCGAAAATAGAAGGGGAAATCACTTGTCACGGCAAGACGAGGCACGACTAGCAAAATGCATAATATATATGCTCATAACTTATAAAAGTGATCCCCATTTTATACTTGAAACACATCTTAGAACGAGCTTAAATACTTGACTTCAAAGCGAGTACACGATATGACTTGCGGTATTAAACCAACGTTCAAAACACGATAATTTTATCAAGTACATGCTTAGGCTATTCATTGACCCTTGTGCGATTGGAACTCTATCATTAAAATACAAGTATTGGTGTCCCCGAAGTTGGTACATATCATGGAGTTCCATTCACATAATGTCAAGTTAAAGTCCTTAATATAGCCTAGTTTTGTAAATTTTAAAAGAATATGTAAATGAGCAAAATCCTCTTAAACAGGGGAAATTCCAGTTGGGCCGGTCGACCTGGCCCATGGCCGGTCGACCGCGTACACAGTGAGCCCGGTCTACCGGCCAAGGCCCGATTGACCTGCAGTTGTAAATTAAATAGGTGCACAGTGTTTTGGTCAGGTTCCAGAGAACCTGACCCTGTCTCGTCGGTCGACCGCGCCCAGGGGCGGAAACAGTAATTCCCACAGTGCAGCAGGTCATCCAACTGGGACCAAACCCAGTGTCCCCGGTCAACCGCGCCCCTTGGCCGGTCGACCGCGTGAACTGCGGAAATCAGAACTCAGTTCTGATTTCTGCAGTCAGTGGTCCATCCTTTCCTTCCTTTCTTTTCTACATCCTTTCCAACCTAATTAGCAAATTTGATACATGAATATAACATGCTATCAAGGCTCACATTGGGGCATTTATTTCAAACTTAAACAAGCCATTAACATAAAAACCCATTTCATAATCCTTCAAACCCATTCTTATCAAAACAAATCCAAACTTCAACAAAATCAAGGCTTAATTAAAAGTAATGAAATCTGAAAGTTTGGAAAGCTATTTGGCATGCTTGCATTCTCTAAAACAAGATCACAACATGAAAGTCTAGTAAAACAAAGCATTATTACAAATGACAAATCCATAAATCCACATGCACAAACAACCTAAATAGATTACTTGCCTTGGTCAAATGATAACAAGACTCTTCTTCAAGCACTCCTAACCAAAAGCCAAGCCAAGAACTACAAAAATCCCATGAAACCCATTCAAAAACTCACCCAAAAATGCAACCAAGCAACTCATTTCGAAATGGGTGTTACAAGTTAGGAAAACATGATCTTTAGGAGTAAAAGTAACTCCATTGAAGAGATGGGTTGAAGCTCTTACCTAGAGGTGCCCGAACAAGATGCAAAGAAGGAAATGAAGATATTTGCCAACAAGGAACTTCAAGGAAATGGCATCAATGGAAAGCTTGGCTTGAGAGGAAGAAGATGATGGTTTTAGAATTCCATTTCGAAATCTCTAACTCATGCATTCAAGAAGAGAAGAGGAAGAGGAAAAGAGGGTTTTCAGCCCTAGGTCAAGAGAATGTGCAGAGATTTGTGGAATGGGGAAAGGGAGAAAGGAAAGTAGCTTAAGTGCTTGTCAAGTGGGTCCCTTAGGTGCAAATCTTGCATGAGTAAAAACATGGTCTTGCGGGCCTCAAATGAAGTCGACGAAGAAGGATAAAACGATCCTTGAAATATCTAGTTTCCGAAAAGTATATCTTTGACATGGTTTTGGGATCTCGAAAATTGTGTCCAGATTTGAGTGTGAAAAGGCTATTTTACCCTTTTGGTCCAAAACTTGAGTTTCTAGGCTACAAACACAAACGGGCTAAACACGAAAGTTGTACATAATCATAAAACCAATCAAATGAAATAAAAATCACGATTAACACAAAACCAAACACAATCTTCCCACGCTTGCACGTACACCCAGGCCTTCCTGAGTGTGCCTAGTTAACACTAAGCGTTCTCGAACTCCCCAAAGCTATAACCATGACTAAAAACTAATCACACTCTAACCCACGATAACTAAACCCGATTAAGACTAAGCACACACTAAGCAAACACTATTGGGTTAATCCTGGGTTGGGGTTTGACAACTGTATTTTGTGGATCTTGTAGCTTCAATTTCTGCACTCCAACTGTTTGTCAGATTGCCTGAACCACAGTTTTTAAATCTTTTCGGCAACTGTCTTTTCTATCAGTCTTGTGTGAGCATCCTCTATCTTTGACTTTCAATGGCTCGCACCAAGCAAACTTTTAGGAGGCCAAACAAGAAGTCTAAAACAGGTCAAGCTTCATCTTCTCATAGATCTCCTTCATCCTCTCCCGAAGCTCCTCCTCCTCCTCCCGTGATTCGTTTTAATCCCATTCCTTCTCCATCTTTTGTTGTCAAATCTTTTCGGCGCAAAGGGATTATAGTTGAGAAGAAGTGCATAGTTGAAGATCTTGTGGACTACGACGTCCCTGCTATCCTAGAAGCTATTGGTTGGGGTAGCATTTTGACTTGGAGTGGCAACACCTATGCATCATCTATCCATGGACTTTATGAGCCTATTTGTGCCTCCTCTGCAAACTCTTTTACTATCAGATTCTTGCATGGTGAAGAGGTGGTCACCGTAGATAAGATTTCCTCCATCTTGGGCATTCCTAGGTCTGATGGACCAAGGTTTATTTCTGAAATTCCTGCCTCTTGATGAGAGAGATTCGATGACTAAAGCTCTCTGGAAAACCTAAGAACTGGTCTGCCAAGAATTGTCTGCAAGCCTCTTCCATAATTCCTTCCCTTCGTATTATTCATATCATTTTCACTCATTCCATCTATCCTAGGAAAGGGAATAGGATGGAAGTGACCCCCTACATGGCCAATATCCTGTTCAATGTTATCTCGGGTGTTTCAATGTGCTTACCCTCAGTCATCATGCATCACATCATCCGAGTTATCACAGGATCTCAGCCTTGTGCAGCTCCCTTTGGGTTTCTGATTACCCAGCTCGCTAGTTCATTTGGTGTAATTCCACCAGCTTCAGAGAGACCTGAGACTACCACCGTCTTCAACAAAACAAACATTCTCTTGATGAAGCTTCCTCCACCTCAGCGAGTGAACCCAGTTGCAGAAGGTGATGCAGAGATAGAGGCTACAGAGATAGAGATTGCAGATCCAGGAGCAGATCAGCCTCATCCTCCAGAACCCCCTCAGCCCCCTCAGCAGTGCAGTTTAGAAGACCGTATGAACTCTGTTCAACAAGTTGTAGAAGCCCGTATGAACTCTGTTGAACAAGTTGTTTCTTCTATGCATGCAGAGTTTCAGGAGTTTAGACAAGAGGTATCAGGAATGATGAAGAAAACTTTGAAATACCTCTCGAACATCTCCAGCAGCTGCAGGCGTCATGATGATGTGATGCCCCCTTCTCCCGCAGATTCATCTTAGATCTTAGGAGGGCATTCTTTTTGTGGGGAGTTGAAATAGATTTTAAATCGTCTTGATGTATTTTTTTTTATCAACTCTCTGTCTTTTTTATTACTGACCATGATATTTTGATTTTTGTATTGGTCAAGTAATTAGTAAAAATTGTACTAATCTTCTAATTTCAATCAATGAATCTACAGTTTCACTTGTTCTTCTCTTATCTTCTTGTTATATTCCTTATCAGATGGCTGTTTATGATGCTTTGAAACTATATAAATATCTTTTATCTTAGCTTCATTCAAACACTGCATGGACAATCAATATACATGATAACCTGTTTTGCAACTCTTTTTTAATTTCATTTGGTAACAGGTGCTACTAAAAGGTATTTCTTTTCTCATGTATACAAGTTCCTTTGCAATTCGATGACAAAGGGGGAGAGAAGATCCAACAAAGGGGGAGAAAGAAAATCAGATCTAACTAAGGGGGAGATCTGTCCAAGGACCAAAAAGGGAGTATACTTTAAAGCAAATAGAAGAAGTTCAGAGCGCTTAACAGAAAAGTTTAGAGCAAGGAGAAAGCTCTAACGAAGTGGGAGAAACTTTGAAAGACTGCATTTAAGAGATTTCAAGATCTGAAGTCCTAGAAGTGTTGTGATCATCTTAGTTGCCATCAAATAGCAAAGGGGGAGATTGTTAGGATTTTTGTATGTTGCTAATTTGATGGATGCACTATCACTGTCCGTCAACTGATCACACACTCATTCATCATAGTTTGGACCTTGAAATATGGCTCTTAGACTTGAAAATGATTTTGATTTTCAAAGACTTCATCCTGCATGTTTTAGAACTTAAAATGCACTTTCGAAAGCTTAGTTCTTCATGCATGGTTTTGAAAAATCAAGTTAGTCATCGAGGTTCATGTTTTGCATACATCTCTCAATTTTAGAATCATTTTAGTATGCATAAAACATATTGGCCTAGAGTTCATATTTTCATAAAACAATTTCTCAAAAAACTGAAGGAACTCATCTCAGGCCTGTGTACTCGGTCGACCGGGCACAGGGGCAACTAGCCGTTGGCCAATATGACCGTTGGACTCGGTCGACCACATGGTCATAGGGTCGACCGAGCCAACTAGCCGTTGGATTGTTTTTCGTTTAAAAGTCCATTTCATTCCCTTCTTTCAATAGGCTTGGGAAGTAAAACCTTTGAACTATATTGAAGC
This sequence comes from Camphora micrantha, assembly GCA_003546025.1. Classification (NCBI taxonomy): domain Eukaryota; kingdom Viridiplantae; phylum Streptophyta; class Magnoliopsida; order Laurales; family Lauraceae; genus Camphora; species Camphora micrantha. The sequence goes on along the minus strand of QPKB01000008.1, from coordinate 27,698,554 downwards.
CAAAAGAAGAGGAATAAGCTAAGAAAGCTAGAGGCCTATTGGAAATCAAAATGTTTGAGATTTAAAAGGTATATCTTTCAAGTTAATTTTGATTTTCATTCCATTTAAAATCATGCATGTTTAATTCTTTATAATCTTATATTTGCATGATTTCTAGCTTTATTTGAGATGTTTTGCAAACACAATATCACTTTGGAATATTAGATTGTTTTGCAAACATCCTTGTCTCAATCACATGTGTTTTTAATCTTTAAACTTCATACAACTTGTGTAGCATGTCTTTCCAAGTTGTTTGAATTCTTCATGTGATTAGCTTACAACTTCAATCATCTTTTTCTGTGCTTAGATTTTCAAATGCATCAAGCATTCATTTGAGAGCTTCCTTTTAGAAATTGATTGAAGTAAACATTCATACACTTTGAGCACACACATTTGCTAATTGTTTGTGTATGTTTGTTTCTTGATTTAAACTTTCATATCAGCCTATTTAAGAGGCAAATGTATTGAGCTTAAATTGTATCTCCTTGAGTGCTTGTGTAGACACTTCTTTGAGAGAGATCTTTATATTGTTAAGGTTATTGCTTAGCCTAAGAAAAACACATTGTAAAGGTTATTGCTTAGCCTTTGAAAAGCATCTTGTAAAGGTTATTGCTTAGACTAGAAAAGCACATTGATAGGTTGTTGTTTGGCCTAGAAAAACATCGTTGTAAAGGTTATTGCTTAGCCTTTTGAAAAGCATAAATAGTGGAAATCCGGTGGGGTGTTGGATCACAAGCCGGTAGTGGATGTAGGCATTGAGGCCGAACCACTATAAATCTTTGTGTGATGATGTATGCTTGTGGTGATTACTTTCGTTAGCTTCCGCATCTTGTTTGATAAATCATCACTTGTGATTAGTTGTTGTTTAAAGAAATTAAAATTGGACATAATTAGTTATTGTTTGTAGATCACCCCTATTAACCCCCCCCCCCCCCCCCCCCCCCCCCCCCCCCCCCCCCCCCGCGGGTAAGGATCCCGGACTTTCAACTAGGTTGTCACTAAGGCTAGGCACCACAAGGGGGCGTATAGGTGAGAATTTCACCCCTTTTGAAGTTGGGTCCCTATTTGGGGTGGTCTCGGACCGTTTTCAGGTCAAATTAGTGAAATTGAAGGGTGGGCGCCCAATAGTGGGCACCTAAGTTGGTCTTTGACAGGCTGGTGTGGTGCCTATGCTGCATTTGGCAGGTTGGGCGCAAGTGGGGTGGTGCCTGTGTAGGGTTTTAGCATTTTTTCATGGCAAACTTCAATAACTGATAACTTTTAATTTGCTCGATGGAGTTTGGAGATCTACATTGTTGGAAAGCACTCAAAGGGTAGAACCAAATGGTCCACACATCTTGATGATTAGAGGTTGGAAAACGAAGGGGACATTTGGGTCGATGGATCTAGCTCCTTAGCTTAGGTTAACTATGTGGCGCTTAAGTGTAATCTTTGCAGGGATTGGCCTAAATGTGTCCTAAGTGGTCTGAAATATGCCAAACTAGTGTTGCGGTCCGCTCCTTGTGTAAGTAGTGGGTTTGTCTCATAATCTCGACACAATTTGGCTTCTCTCTTGCGGAGTCCAATCGATAGTCAAACTAACTCTAAAATTAGCGACAAGTATCTTCATCGTCGTTAATTAATCTTATTTATGCCATTAATCATTCAATTATGGGTGAAATGGGGGCACCACTATATATGATAGGTATTTTATGTGAGCATAGGGGGCCGAATGAGGTGTCTACAGGTAGGGTAAGGACTCACTCCAGCCCGGCTTGGGCCCGACCCTTTGACAGCCCTACTTTCAATGTGCCCTAATGATGTCGGTTAGGGCAAAGAAAATGGGTTTTATTTAAAACGAGCCTAATGATATGGTTGCAAGCGAAATCGTCTTTTCCTTGCTTACAGCATCTTAATTTGATAATTGCAAATATTTCTTAATAAATAAGTCTAATTATGGTTTGTCCTTATTTTCAATAAAATTCATATATATTTATATAAATATAAACGAGAAGAATAAGAAGGTGGAAACTAGTATTATCCAAGCCCACTCTTCAAATTGGTGGGCATAAAAAGGAGTTGTTTGGGCAAGACCCTCAACCAGGAAAGACAAAATACCTAAATTTGCAGTCTCTTTTGGAGGCTTTTGGGTTTGCAGTCACTTTTGGAGG